>QANZ01047505.1:98214-127937 GCA_003254925.1 Chamaecrista fasciculata
ATATTATGGTAGTTGATGTAAATAGGTTCGAAAAATTAGGAATATAGATAAGTATCCTAATTTGCATTAATTAAACTTCAGAAATTATTCAAATTAATTTCTTTTTCGAAATTAATTTACTTTTGATTTTTTAAATTGTTTTTGCTGACATGGCATCACATGAGAACCCTAGAACTCAGCTTTATAGTTATATATAGATTAATAAATAAAACATTTAGAAGATGATTCATGAGATTCATCAATAAATTCTTTAAAATAGAATAAATTACATAGAAATAATAAAATTAGTTTAGAAGAGTAAAAAATAAATAATGTAGGATAATAAAATACATCGATTATTTTTTATTATATTTAATATATTATTAATAATTATTTTTTAAAATTTTTTAATCTATTTGCTATTTAATAAAAATAAACTAAAATATTTTGATTAATATAAGTAAGGAGTATAAACTTATGTGCAAACACACTTTGGCCAAAAACAGTAGATAGATAATTAGATATATACCCAATAAAAAAGTTCAAAAGATGTGTATATATACAAAGCTAGGAAGCATAGACATGAACATGGACACAGGACACGACACGGACATGTTGACACGTCAAATTATTAATTATACAGGACACGACACGGCATATATATATATTATAATTTCAAGAAGAGACAAAATAAAAATAACTAGAAATCATAAATGCTAATAAAAAATTGCAAATTATGTCATATATATATATATATTAGTACTCCATATTTAAAAAATAAAAAATGGAGTATTCTTTCTATGCATTATCAAAATATGTACTAGAATGTAATAGGCATATATAAGTAAACAAGCATAATATTTCTTGAAGCATAATATTCTTTCTATGCCTTCATTAGTAAATATAACCCTCTCCAACTCCGGTTCATCAAACAGTGATGAGTGATGATGAACAACGATGACCAATAACGCATGATAGTGAACGGCAGTGAACGACGGCAAACGACAATGAACAACGCACGGCAAAAAAACCTAAAATTGCTTTTCTGGGTTAAAAAATTTACATTTAAGAGAAAGTTGGGTTGAAGCCGTTTCCGAGCCGCTAAAAGCCACTAAACTATCCCGACACACCGAGACACGTGTCGTACGTGTGTCCGTGTCCAACACGTATCCGACATGCCATTAAAATGGTGTGTCCATACTTCCTAGATACAAAGGCACACTTTGACCCAAAATAAATATAATCATATATATCTTTTCATTTTAATTTTGAAGGAAAAGAATTTAAATTTATGAATTATTTTTTACGAGTAATTTTTATATTCAATTAAATAATTTGCAAAGAAAGTCCTTCTCAAACTTTCAAAGTGCTTTTTAATTCCACGCACTTTTTAAAAATATATTTTAATAGACAAGTTGGCATTTAATTTCTTGTCAAATTAATCAAATTTCAAAAACCACTATAATTTTATTTTGGTTGCTCCCTGTAGCCTCGGATTTTTTTTTCTTTGTGAACCACACAAACACTAGAAATGAGTGGTACAAGAAGACAAAATATCAACCAAAAAAACAAAAAGACATTACAAAAATGATAGTCTTGTCAAATTTGTAAGCTAACTCTTACATTCATGTTCTCAACATTGGATGTATTTTATTATTAAAAAAAAACATTGGATATATTTATTTTGAAAAAAATTAGTTTAACATTGTTGTCAAATTAATATATATGTATTACTTTTCTTCTTTTTGGTAAGCAACAAGCCCATTTAATTTTCATATATTCAATCTTTAATTTCTCTTCCATTGCGCATAAATTGAACCCTATCTCTACAACCTCGCAAATCCTAACTCTCATTCTCACCATTTTCTTCCATTCTCGAATCCTCAGAAACTAAGGATTGTGTATGTATAAATTGTCCTAATTCCGTTAGTTTTAGATGACAAATAAATATTGGGATCCTTTTTGTTAACGGAACAAACCACATATGCCATTATTTGTTCCTTTTAAACCATAGAGTCTCTTTCTGTAAATGGACCAAACCACATGAATCTTATGTGTTATTTACCCTATTTTTAAATATGAACAGGTTCAAAAAATATGGAGGACATGCTATAATTAGTGTTGAGATAAGTGATTTTTGTAGATTATAATCTGATTTTTGAATAATCTATAAACAAACAATAGTATTCATATTTTCAAATTATAATATGATTATAATCAGATTACAATAATATTAGACAAACAAACTAAATAGAAATGGGTTCAAAAAGTATGGAAGATATGCTACGATTGGTATGAGGATCTTGATTACTATAGCCATCTCCATGCTAATAACACCAAATTGCTGTTACAAATATCTTTGAACTTTGGAGAGAGACAAGAATGGCTCACTTCTTCATTCATCTTCTTCCATGCTGATAACATCCATGCATTCTCCATGTATTCTTGTAACAATACATCTTCTAAAATATTTTATTTTGGAGTGTTTAAAATTTATGAAGATGAAAGATTAAAATTAAATCATTCGTTATCATCTTCGATCTCCTCGAATTTAAAAATACACAAAAAAAAAAATTATATCCCACCTAGATCATCCATGAAGTTTATATCCCACAAGAATGTTTAACAAATTTTGTAGAAATTACATATTGATCCTAAATTTTTTTTAAAGTTTTCATTTTAATCTCTAGATAATATGTATCCAGTAACCTATTTGTAATTTTTTAAAAATTTTTTAGGGTCAATATATAATTTTTGTAAAATTTGTTATGGTTAAAATTACAAAATAGCTCAAAAGGGTACTAAAGTGTTAATGGAGAATACCACAAGGTACCAAAGTGTCAGGTTTGCAAACCACAGGGTACCAAAGTGAAATAGGGTCAAACTACAAGGTACCAAAGTGTAATTTATCCTAAAATTTAAGTGGATTAACTGATTAAATTTTTCAATCAGCTAGGATTTATATAAATTAAAGGAAACTACTTATTAGTGGACCTCTATATATATAATGAAACTTTATATGTAGTCAAGACGTTCAATATAAAAAAAATATATATTATACAATAAGAATAGGCCAAAATTTCATTTTGGTTCCTAATATTTATCCTAAATTTCATTTTCGTCCTTAATATTTTTTATGTTTTGTTTTGGCCCTTAATATTTTTTAGAAGTTTCATTTTGGTTCCTAACTACTATATATGGTTATACCTCTCTCTCATTTCAAGTCAAAATGCGATGAAATCAAAGTTATACATTACTTTTTACAATTTTTTTTCTATCCAGTTAGAATCATTGGCAAATGAAGTCGAATTGAGCATAAAATCGGGCTCGACAATAGGTTTCTCCTTTCATAAAATTGATCATATCTGTCTCGTTTTAATTTTGAATGCAACAATATCAGAGCTACGAGTTACTCTTCACGAGTTCTTCCTCTGCCTAATTGGAGTTTGTCAGCAAATTTGGTCAAATAGTACTTTGAGAGTTGATCTTTATGTTTTGACTGAATCCACTTTCAGAGCATTATTTGATTTCATTTGCCGAGTACCCCAACAAGGCAGAGAAAGAACTCGTCAATAGTAACTTGTAGTTCAATTCCGTCGTGTTCCTACTCGAAACAAGAGAGATATGATCAGCTTTATTAAACAAGTGACCCACACCTGTTCTTGATTTCAAGCCTAATCTGAACTTTTTTGCTAATGGTCCCAATTGGGTAGAGAAAGAACTCGTCAATAGTAACTTGTAGCTCTAATTTCGTTGAATTTGAACTTGAAACGAGAGAGATATAACTAACTTTAGTAATTAGGGGCTAATCATGAAACTTATTAAGGGATAGAACGAAAATTCAAGAAAATATTAAAGACTGAAATAGAACATAATAAATATTAAGGATTAAAACAAAACTTAAGGTGAATATTAGGGACCAAAATAAGGTTGTGGCCATAATTATATACTGTCAAAAAGGAATATAAAGGTTTAATTGTACAATATTTTATATTTAGGTCATTGTCTTAATAGAAAACAAACAAAGAGAACTATATATATGTAAAGTAAGTAATATTAAACCACGCAAGGGGCCGGTATGGTTGTAAGTAATTATAATTTATAGCAACTGCATGCACGTACGGATGGATGTCCTATATATATAAATATACATGCAAAAGGAAAAAGAATGAAAATGGTAACAAATTGATTAATTAATCAATAAAGAAGGAATTAAATTAAACAGACCGAGTAGTTATTGAAAGACTAAATATAGTCATGAGACCAAACTGTCGGTTTGAAATTAGCAGATCGACGAGTAATAATAATACGTGGGAGAGAAGAAGGCAGTTGCAGAATAAGAGGCATATTCACATGTTTTTGTTGCTGAGCTCGAGTCTATCATTATGTGATAGATGCAAATGAACCGTTGGAAATATAGTATAGGCTTTGATAATGTGATCACTGTCCTTAAGGAAATTAAGCCCTCACTATTCAATTGCTGCTGGGTTTGTATGGCAGATTTCCTCCCGGATTTTACAAAGCCTGATATTATAGCCAGCAAAACTATAATATCTTATGAACACAATTTTGTGAAAAAAAAAGTTGAAGATGAGATCTCTTGATTGATTTTCTGTTTGAGAGAAGAGATGTTATTTATAAAGGGAAAACTGAAGAGGTACAACCTTTCAGATTCCTACACTCATATCTTTTCATGTCCAACCTTAATGGTTGGTCATAACTTGTCATGATTCAACATTCATGACTTTTCAATAAACAGTTACAACCATCCACATATGAAGAGTTATGACCCTTCACATATGAGTCATCTTCTCAACCCTTCAACTTATCCAATGTGGAACTTTAATTACTAACTATTTTCCGACATGAACAACATATATAGTCCACTCAATGTAAATAATTGAAAATAATCTTTAAACTGTGCATGGGGCACTAGGTCAGATTGCATGTGCAAGGGTTCAATCGAAAATCGTACAAGAAATTAAAGAAAAACGCGGACCAATATAATCAACAAGCCACTCAGGCATAATAATAATATCATCCATTTTGAACCCTTGCACATGCATTATTTCCAACTCAAACCAATCAGGCATCATCAGTAGTGGTGATAGGAATAAAACCAAAAATGGAAAACAGAGAAATGGAAATGATGGATGATCAACAAAACGTCCATAAGCAACAATGCTGAATTATATAATAAAGCAAATAGAAAATAAGCCCCTCATTATTGGGCCTAATATTATCTGCAGTTGGGTCAGTCTCCCCTGGGCTATCAACAACACCACTTGGGCCATGTCCTGCAATCGTATCAAGTGGCAATTCAATCTACTATATAAATAGAAAACTTCCTATTAAGTCACTTAATTGATATAGAAAACTTCCTATTTAGTGCTTTAATTTCCATTGTGAAATGTAATGGCCCTTTTGGTATAATTGGATTTAAATGTGGTCCCTATCAAGGTTGTCAAACTCGAGAGTTTAAGTAAACTCGTAGAGTGGGTAAACTCGAATCGTAAACTTGCTGAGTTTAGATAAAATTTACACCTATATATCATTTACTTTAAGTGTAAAATTAAATTAAAGTAAACACAAATATAACATATATAATATAACACTATTATTCAAAATTCAAATAGTCATAAACTCATTATATTATCCAAGTGTAAATTTGATTCCATATTTTTTTTGCTCAATTCCCAATTTGGTTCTATATCTTTTTTTGTTGCACTTTTGGTCCCATATTTTTACAAAAGGTCACAATTTGGTCCTATATCATTTTTTATCTTTTATCTTTTAGTCAAGTTGCAAAATTAGTCTCATATATTTGCAAAAGGATATAGGACCACTTATGCACCTGACCCAAAGATATAGGACTAATTATGTGATTGACCTAAAGATATGAGACCAAATTTGAAACAAAAAAAAAAGATATGAGACCAAATTGGGATCTGACCCAAAGATATGGGACCAAAAGTGCAAAAAAAAAAAATTGGGACCAAATTGATAATTGAGCAAAAGATATGCAACAAAATTTGAATTTTGGCCAAAAATTTAACACTTTGATGTGAACTCGCCGAGTTTAAGGTAAACTCACGAGTTCACACGAGTTTACGATTTTGCTGCGAGTTTATCCGAGTTCAAGTCATTCCCGAGTTTGTGACGAGTTTACTTGAAATTATGGGGTAAATTTAGCAAGTTTACGAGTTAAAACTCGAGTTCGACAACCATAGTCTCCATGCCTTGATGCTAAACAATATATTATTGTCTTGACACTTTGTATATACCGAGTTTCTTTATATGTACTACTTCCTCTATCCCAAATTATTTGCTTTGTTGGAGAATTTTTTTTGTCTCAAAATATCTAATGTTTTACAAAATCAAGAGAGCATTAATTATTTTTTTTTACCATTCTATCCCTATAAAAAGTCAAAGATATTGAATTAGTGATAATAACTAGGAGTAATTTAATGAGGACAATTTAATCTTTTAATCTTATTTTCTCTTCATTTTAGATAAATTAATTTTCGTTGATCTGTGTGTATTTACCTTAATTAGGTATTTTAGGACAGAGAAAGTATCTTGCACGCACACACATCCATTATATATGACCAAGTTGCCCACAATTTTGTTCACACTTATTTAAACATCCCTATTTAATTAATTAGTTAAATTGAATGGACTATGTGGTTCATTTGCATCACAAGTCAACAATAACAATACACATAATTAATTATAGACTTTGAGCAACGGAGACAAATGCAGCTAGCTTTCATTTTCATTTCATTTTGAAGTGTGAATCCAATAATAAAAAAAGGCAAGCACTATATATATAAAGGCACGCACTGATAGTACATATAAGGAAACTCAGTTGTTATATATTGTTCCGTCCATGCATGTTTTAATTATTTCATTAAATAATTATTATCAATAAAATCTTGGGTTTTAAGGCTTCTATTGACAATAATGGGCTTACTAATTCATTTTGGTTAGATAATTGGTAGCCACGTGGCCCATTCTCTCAAAACCCTTTTTTTTTTCGTAGAAAGAAGGATGCATTAAAAAGCAAACAGAGTCTAGTACAAGGAAAATAAAGACATCAGTACAAGCGAAACTAGAAAAAACAAAGTAATCAACAAAAACACACTAACACAAGCAATCAATCTTTACTAAAAACCTGGTAGTATCAGAAGACAAAAGGTAAGTGATGTAAGTTATAATCCGTATCAGAAGACAAAAGGTTAACCAAGCACAAGCAATCTTTACTAAAACCTAACTTAATCGGAGTGAGAATTAACTATATTTATAATAAATTGGACATGATTAATATCCAACTTCATAGGAGGAGTATTATGATTTGTATATATTATATTGTATATACATAAATACATAGATGATCTCTACATATATAATCAAAGGGTCAGATAATTAGAATTGAGGGAATTACTCTAATTAATTAGTTTTAATTAGTTTGCCTAGTTTAGAATCTATATTGTGTGTGTATAGATATATATTGTATACTCTTGAGAATAATACAATGAAATTCTCTCTGAATTACTTTATGTTACCCTCAACCTAATTAAGGGATCACCACTATGGATTTTATGGTTCACTTATAGTATAATAATAGCCCAACACAAAGACTGGAAGCTCACTCAGCAATTACAAACCTATTCAACCTCAAACACTGAGGATTACCACAAAGGTTTTACTCATGGAACTAAAAACAACTTTCTAAGAAGCTCACATAAAGAGAGTATAGAAGAGATTTTTTGTTCTCACTATATTTAGAATATTATTTCTAAATTTTTTATATAAATTTATATATATTATATAAATGATTATTTATTATATAATAATANCAAAATAGCTCCAAATTAAAGGGTACCAAAGTGTTAATGGAGAATACCACAGGGTACCAAAGTGTCAAGTTTCAAACCACAGGGTACCAAAGTGAAATAGGGTCAAACCACAGGGTACCAAAGTGTAATTTACCCTAATAATAATAATAATTCTATTTATTTAGACAGATAACATTCAGCTAATGAAGAAGCAAAGAATGTATGTAGAGAGATTTTCTTTCAGCCAAAAGTTGTTGTCCATTTGAAGTGTAGCTTCATCTTTTATATACTTATGAGGAATATTAAATTTCTGAAACAAGTTCATACAGCAAGTCTGGAAATAAAGCTAAAGAGGAGCAACGTACAGAGCCAAACAGAGCCGATCGAATTGGACTGTTGAAAATTACATTATTAACTTTAGAAGGGTATAATTCTTCTTTGAGATTGTTATCATTATTTTAATTATTTAAAAGATATTGTCTTTGATTTTGACTTCGTTTCTTTCCCAGATGTCCTCAATTATATACACTTAAAAGGAAAGTACATACTTTAAAAGGAAAAAGTTTGTTCACAAGTCGATCTCTCTGGTGTCTTTCTCTCCTACTCTCATTATTTAAAAAAAATATAAAGAAGAAAGAGATAGATATCTCAATTATAGAAATTAAAAAGTGACTTGTTGGGTAGTTGAAAACCAACTAGTTTCCCAAAGACATAATTGAATGAGTGTCAATCTGTTATCTCATCTATGTCTATATCCATAAAATATTATATATATATCTCTTTTCTCCTGCTTGGCTTCTTCATATATCCCTTAACTTCAAACAAATTAAACGAATTGAGTATGCCTCTTGTTCTGAAACTTGCTTCTTTTCTGCCATGTACTTTTCTCTCTAAGAAGCTTATTCCTATGCAATTGCATGCAAGAAAATCAAATGTTTATGCAATTCCAACTGATCATCATCATCATACAGATCAAGCAATTACTCGTCGATCTGCTGATTTCAAACCCACAGTTTGGCATCATGATTATATCCAGTCTTTGTGTTCCAAATACAATGTCTGTTTAATTTCCTCCTTATTTGATTAATTAATTTGTTGTGATGCTCTTTTAATTTCTTGCATGTATAGGAGTAGGACATCTATGCATGCTCCATGCATGATCGATTTAATGTTAATTACTTACTAATTTATTAATACCATCTACATTAAGTTGTTTAATTACTAGCTAATTGTAAATTTTTATAATGATTGCAGGAAGAATCATATGCAGAGGAAAGCAGAGTGCTTAGGGAAGAAGTGAGGAAGATGCTTCACAAAATGGAAGATGATGATGATCCTCTTCATCAGCTTGAGCTCATTGATGTCTTGCAAAGGCTTGGAGTGGCTTATCATTTTGATGCTCAAATCAAGAAAATATTGCAAAATCACTTCAACAATAATATTATTGTTGTCAATAAAAATCAGTTGAAATGTAATAAAAATCTGTATGACACATCACTTGAGTTTAGACTCCTAAGGCAACATGGATATCATTTATCAACAGGTACTTAATTGATTGTTGCTTAAAAATGTTAGTTATAAAAGATTGACTGAGACACATAATATAATAATTTATTTATGTATTTATATAATTAATTAATTAATTTTACTTGTTGATACAGAGGTGTTTGATACCTTTCAAGATGAGATGGGTAATCTCAAAAGCTTCCTGTCTGAGGATATCAAGGGAATTCTCTCACTATATGAAGCATCATTCCATGGAATGGAAGATGAAACCATTTTGGAAAAAGCAAGAGATTTCACCACAAAACATCTTAGAGAATATGTGAATGTGATGAGGGCTAATAATGAAGACAATGATGATGAGATGTCAGTGCTAATCAAACATGCTTTGGAGATTCCATTACATTGGAGAATGCAAAGATGGGAGGCTCTTTGGTTCATAAATGCATATGAAAGAAGCCCTAACATGATCCCTTCTTTACTTCAACTTGCTAAATTGGATTTCAACATGCTTCAAACCATCTACCAAGAAGAATTGAAGCATGCATCAAGGTGACAAATATAATATGTAAATCTATATGTTTGTTTTCTATTAAGACAATAAATGACCTAAATATTTGTACAATTAAATCTTTCAGTTTTTTTTTGACAGGCAGTGATATATATATATATATAATTCTTGTACACTAACCTAAATATTAGTTTTTGACAGTATACAATTATTGTATAAATAAGTTTTTTTTTGAACTTCTTGACTCTACATATATAGAGCTCCAATAAGTAGTTTCCTTTAATAATTTATGGAAATCCTAGCTAGATCGAAACTTTTAATCCACTTAAAGTCAGAATGTCATCTCAGTGAACATTTAAAGTTATACAGCTATATATTAAATGAGTTTGACATGTTTATATCAAACTTAAGCAATTGATCAATTCAAAAAGTTTTAAATTAAATAAAGAAGTTAAGTAAAAGGAAATTTTAAAAAGTTAAATTAGTTTAATCTTATTTTCTTTATTACCAAAAATAAGACGGTAAAAGGAAAACAATATATTTAGTTAATTAATCTCCATATCACAATACTCAAATTTTAGTTTGTTATTGTGTTGAAGGTGGTGGCAAGAAATTGGCATTATTGGAAAGTTGAAATTTGCAAGAGACAGATTGGTGGAAGGCTTCATTTGTTCTCAAGGAATGAGTTTTGAGCCAAATCATGGATATTTCAGAATAGTTATGACAAAGGTCATAGCTTTCTTAGCCATTGTAGATGATATTTATGATGTCTATGGAACTTTGGAAGAATTAGAGCTCTTCACACAAGCAGTTGAAAGGTTAGGATTTTTAATTATATATATATATATATATATTCAAGAAAGTTTATGAGTTAATTAATTATACTTGTTAAAATGTCATTAGGTGGGATATAAATTCCATGGATGATCTCCCGGATTACATGAAATTATATTTTCTTGGACTTTTCAACTTGATCAACGAACTCACTTTTGACATTTTGAAAGAGAAAGAACTCCACATCCTTTCATCCATGAAGAAAGTGGTATGCATTATTTTTAAATTTTTAAGCTTTTTAATTAGTTTTTTTATGAATAAACTAAAAAAAATCAATTTTTTTTTATAAAACTGAAAATTCATTAAAAGAACACAATAAGAAGTACAAAGAAAGAACCCATAGAGAAAGCCTTCTAAAGATTTAAGTTCAGTAACGAATAGAGGAACATACAACTGGAAGATAAACCTTGAAGATCAAAAAGATAGATGAGGAAGAACTAAGGCCTCTTCCTCTTTTGGCCAATACGATAATTTGTTTCTTTGAATATGATAGATCGATGTTTCATCAAATGACAAAAATAGGTACATGCAATTTAAGATCAAAGTGGAGAAGAGGTGATGGGAAATTAAAGATCATCTATTGAATTGATAAAATTAAATCCACAGCTAGTTTCGAATCAGACTCTATTAAAAGATCATTTATGTTTGTTGTGATTCTTAGTCAACTGAAGACCCATTTAATTTGAATGTTCCATAATTTAGATTTTAGTATGGTGTTAGTCTGTTAGAGCCCACAAAATGAGAGAAGAGAGAGATCCAGTTTAATTTCCTCTATAATCACGAATCAAACCACTAGACCCTAGCTTAGAAAAGCAAGCAGAACCATCAATTTAATTTGTAGAAAGGACGAGGGGTTTTCCTAAGAAACATAAGAATAGGGGAGGTATTAGGAGTACTCGATCAGAAGGGATTGGATCACTAAGAATTCAGAAGCTTTAGCAATAGAAGTTAAAATTTTGAAAGAATCATGTTAGGATCAAGCGCTTATCACTAGGCCAAAAGCTATAATTGTTAGCAAGGGCGCAACTCTATTTTCTTAACCCACAGTAGAGCAGACGCCCAAGTGCCATGGTTCGACTATGACTTGGCCCCACACCTAAGCCTCCGCTATGATACAATTGATGTTACACCTTGACTAACAATCTCCCCCTCAACAATTGTCTTGCTGGGAATCGAACCTCTGACCTTGGCTCTGATACCAATTGTTAAGATCAAGCGCTTACCACTAAGCCAAAAGCTATAGCTGTTAGCAAGAGCGCAACTCTAAGTCCTTAACCCACAGTAAAGCAGACGCCTAAGCGTCATGGTTCGATTATGACTTAGCCCCACACCTGAGCCCCCGCCATGGGACAATTGATGTCACACCTTGAATAACAAATCAAAGGATGATTTTCAAAATGAAAGAAATCAATTAGACCAAGTTATATGGGTATATTCGTTAAAAAAAAAAGTTATATGGGCATATTTAAATTGAGAATTAGTAATAAAAGAATTAAGCCGGAAGGGAAGGGAGAGGAATGAGACATCTCCCTTTGTTTGGATATTTTAAAATTGAAAAAGAAGATAATGAGGAATGTTTAATTGGTTTCATCTTTCTATCAAAAGAAAAAAAAAAAAAGATAATTCTCCATTTCCTTCTTCTTCATAAATTTTAAACACTCCAAATTTAAATATTTTTTAGGGGTAATGCTAATCAACCAACAAGGGAAAGGGGTATGAGGAGTTAACCTCCCCTTCCCTCCTCCTCCAATAATTTCTCTCCTAGGTTGATTTCTCTTCTAATTCCCAAACAAAAAATTGTAATTTAATTTAAATTAGTCACAAGTCATTTTAGCTCTTAATTCAACCAGAGCTAAAAAGAATTTTATCCAAATTTTCTTATAGTTTTGCAATTTCTTTCTATATAAGTTCTAATTCATATATATATATATATATATATCACTACTTCAAACATTTTTAGTGGACAGATTTGTGTAAAGCAGACTTAATTGAGGCAAGATGGTATTATAGTGGATACACACCAAGCCTGCAAGAATACATGGAGAATGCATGGATGACAATAAGTGCACCTCTTATGCTTTTTCATTCTTACTTTTTGATCCCACATCCAATAAGAGAAGAGGATTTTCATATCCTAAAACAATACCCTAATTTACTTCGACTTTCGGCAACAGTTTTTCGCCTCACAGATGACCTCGGAACATCTAAGGTGGCAATTCAATTCAATTCGTCACAACATCTTTCTCAATTCCTACTTTAAAATTTATTTGATTCTTACTCTCATGCATTATTGCTTATCCAATCAATCATTTTTTTTAATTAATAAACTATTGTCTTTGTTCTTGTGTATTTGGATGTTAATAATTAATCCATCAGCGTGAGATGGAAACCGGAGATGTTCCAAAATCAATCCAATGCTACATGAATGAATACAAAGCTAGTGAGGCAGAAGCACGTGCACATGTGAGGTGGATGATAAATGAGACATGGAAGAAGATGAATCAAGAATATTATTGCCATAATTCTTGTCTCTCTCCAAAGTTCAGAGATATTTGTATGAACCTTGCAAGGACAGCAATATGGTGTTACCAATATGGAGATGGCTATAGTGATCAAGATCCACACACTAATCATAGTATATCATCCGTACTTTTTGAGCCCATTTAATTTCCTATGAGACTTCAAAATGAAATGCAAATTAAATGAAAGTTTCCGTTGCTGAGAGTCTATCATTATGTGCATTAATATTATTGTTGACTTGTGATGCAAATGAACTACATTGTCCATTCAATCTAACTAATTGAAAAAAGAGATGTTTAAATAAGTGTGGACGAAATTGTGGGCAACTTGGTCATAATACATGTGGCGTGCAAGAAAGAAAAACAAGAACTAACTAATCACATACTCAGGCATCGTTGTTAATGTTTAATTTCGTCCATGTTTTAATTATTTGATTACATTTGTTATATCAAGAAAAAATCTTGCTTCATTTTATTAGATAGATGGCGAACTTCCAACTCAAACCAATCAGGCATCATATGTATTAGAACTGTCAAAACGAGCCAGCCCGGCTCACTCGACCTGGCTCGTCATGAGTCACAGCTCACGTGAGCTGGCTCACGCGAGCCAAAAATCCTAAGCGAGCCAGGTTTTGCCAACCCGGCTCGCCAACTTTGTGAGCCGGGTTTGCCCACTTAACCCACAAGTCATTAATTTTTTTTTTTCATTTTTTTCCTTTTTTTAATTAAAATTCATAAACTATTTTTTTCTTAATAAAATTCATGAAAATTAAGGTAAATTATACCAATACTATAATCATTCAATACTGATCACTAGTCACTACATATAAAATTTTAGGGTAATATGCATTTTGGTACCCTGTGGTTAGGACCGAATCCACTTTGGTACCTTGAGGTTTGCGCTGTTAGCACTTTGGTACCCTGTGGTTATTTTCCTTCAAGATTTAACGGAAAATTGTTAGCACTTTTGCAAAAATTACAAAATGCCCCCAAATAGTTTCAAAATTTTCAAAAACATCCCTAAATCATAATATTTGAGGACTAAAATGAAAATTATAACAAAATTTTGGGGTCAAAATTTAATTATGAAAAATATTGGAAAAAGAATAAAATTACAAATTAGTCTTAAATCTTAAAAAATAAATGCAGTTTAGTCCTAAAACTATGTGGAGAGAAATGTTTTGAGAAAGGGAATATTTTGATTCATCAAAATTCTAATGATCTTTCTGCAATTTCCTTTTTAATAACTCTCTATTTCTTGGAATAAAATTGTAGAAAACTCTATCAATTCTTTTAGTTTGTTGTATTTTAATTCATTTTACCAAAGGTAGAGGACCTAAACACATAAAAGAAATCTTGTTGAGAAATGAAATATGGTTTAAGCTGCAATAGAAACTAACAGATAAGATGTAGTATAAATCGACCACTAAGATGAGCCACGTCAGCACTTTTTGTTAAATCTTGACGAAAAATAACCACAGGCTACCAAAGTGCTAACGACGAAAACCTCAGGGTACCAAAGTGTCAAATTTTGTCTTTCGGGGTACCAAAATGGATTCGACCCTAACCCAGGGTACCAAAGTGCATTTTACCAAAAATTATATTAATATATATAAGTTTAAATAAGGTAGGTTGGCTCACCAACTTGCCAATTCACTCGAGTTAGCTCACCACGAGCCGCGAGTTAAGTAAGTCAACCTACTCAAGTTATAATTTTTTGCAAGCTGAATTTTCTAAACCCAACTCACTAATTTGGCTCGTTTTCACGGCTGTATCAATTCAAACTATCTAATTATTTTTCCCACTAACGTAGATTCGTAGCCTGCACCAAATGGCCAAATCTGTATACCTTGTCCATCTTATCAAGCCATATTCCACAATTCCTTCCATATCTTTTAGTCCACCAAATTGGGACTCACTATCCTAAGTATTAGTCTTCAAAGGAATTGGGTCCTCATTTAAACATTCAGGGATATTTGTATGAACCTTGCAAGGACAACGATTATTAATTAGGTGTTATTATGGGCTTCCATCAATTTCTAGGACAAGGAAATAGCCTCCTGGCAGAATGCTGGGGAGTATTCCTTGGAATTAAACAAGCTCTCTCTATAAATGCAAGAAAAATATGGATTGAATCTGATTGCTTGATGTTGATTAATTTGATGAATGATCTGTCGTTGCAACCCACACATCATCTTGCACCGATTATTTCTCTCTGCAGGTCATCCCTCAACTCCTTTGAAGATTGCAAGATATCACATGTCTTAAGGGAGGGGAATCAATGTGCGGATAGCCTTGCTGGGAATGCTCTGTTTTCACGCTGTAACTTTCAGTCTTATAACTTTTGTCCTGCTTTTGCTATTTTACCTTTTACCTTGGATAGACTCGGAACCCATACCCCTCGTGGTATTGGGTAGTATGCTGTTGTTTGTATCCCGAACAGGTTGAACCTGGTTGTTGTACTCTGTACTCTGTTTTTTCTATGTTTTTATGTGATGAATGAATGAACCTCTTCTACGAAAAAAAAAAAAAGGACAACGATTATTAATTAGGTGTTATTAACATAAGAGATATTTTAATACAATTTTTAAAAACTACAATATCTATTAATAATATATGTTATATATGTCATTATTTGTTATTGTCTATCATGTTAAAGTTACAAAAATTAATTCTATATTTTAAAATCTTTGAATATGTGTCGTATGCGTGTCGTATCGGTATTGGACGACACAGATATGGGTCTCACACTGTGACACGTCCTCCAAATGAAATGTTTATGCTTCATAGGTTGTAAGAGAGAATTTATAATTTTTTTCGTACATAAATTATAATTAAGTGAGGGTTTACAATTTTTTTTGACAGAGAAAAATTGTATTGAAGAAAATTTATAATTTTTTCATGTAAAAATTAAAAATTGTGAAATTGTCCCCATGAAATGGTAGAATAAATGTTGAGGTACCAAATGGCATTAAATTTTTTGCGTATAATTTTTTTTCTCTCTTCCTTTATTTATATAGTAATTGTACACGTGACGAGAATGAGGTCTATATAAGGCCTTGGTTATTTACTTATAACCAAAGTAATTAAAATTCAGACAATATACAATATTATCATCATGGCTTTTCTCCCATTTGCTTCTTCTTCTTCCTCCCTCTCTAAAATGCTTCCTGCTCATGTAATTAATACAAAAACTTCATATTCATTCATACCTATTATTAACACCTTCCATTATTACTCTTGTACTCCAACTATATTCCAATGCACCAAAGCTTCAGTTTCAAATAGTACTCATGATGATGCAAATAATGAATCTACTCGTAGATCTTCTCAATTCAAACCGACAATTTGGCATAATGATTATGTTCATTCTTTCTCTTCCAAATACACTGTACGTTCATGCATTATTTTCAATTAATTAATAATTCTCTATTATATATATATATATATTATCTTCTTGATTTGCATATACTTGTAAAGGAATTATGTATATATTATTACTTCATATAATGTTTGATTATCACTATATATTTGTATGATGCAGGAAAAATCATATGCACATGAAAGCAAAGTTCTTAGGGAAGAAGTGAGGATGATGCTTCACAAAATGGAAGATGACCCTCTTCATCAACTTGAGCTCATTGATATCTTGCAAAGGCTTGGAGTGGCTTATCATTTTGATGCTCAAATAAAAAAAATATTGCAAAATCACTTCAACAATAATATTATTGTTGTCGATAATAATAAGTTAAAGGGTGGCAAAAATATGTATGCCACTGCACTTGAGTTTAGACTCTTAAGGCAACATGGACATCATTTATCAACAGGTACTTAATTTAATTGTTACTTTATATATAAAATATATATGTCGACAATAGAAGATAGATTGACCGAGACATACTTCTTTCGATCTTGAATATCTATTTTTTTAAGGTTAATATACACAGACTAAGGAAATTGTTAATTCACCTAAAATGAAAAAAAAAATATGAGTTAAAAGACTAAATTACCCTTATTAACAATACTTGAGAAATGTTTATTCATTATGATTCCACTATTCAATAGGGATATAACTGTAAAATGAATAATTAATGCTCTCTTGATTTTGTAAAGCATCGGATATTTTGAAACAAAGAAAACCCTCCAACAAAGTAAATATTCAGGACCAGGGGGAGTAATATATAATAATTTTTTTATTTATATCTAATTAATTAATTAATGTCAATTGTTGATGATGCAGAGGTGTTTGATGGTTTTCAAGATGAAATGGGTAACTTTAAAAGTTTTCTGACGGAGGATATCAAGGGAATGTTGTCACTATATGAAGCATCATTCCATTTAGTGGAAGATGAAACCATTTTGGAAAAAGCAAGAGATTTCACCACAAAACATCTGAAAGAATATGTGAATGTGATGAGGACCAATAATAAAGACAATGATGATGAGATGTCAGTGTTGATCAAACATGCTTTGGAGCTTCCCTTACATTGGAGAATGCAAAGATGGGAGGCTTTTTGGTTCATTAATGCATATGAAAGAATGGATAATATGATTCCTACTTTGCTACACTTTGCCAAATTGGATTTCAATATGCTTCAAGCCATCCATCTTGAAGAATTAAAGGATACATCAACGTGATCATATATTATTTTGTTTGTCTTGTAGTTTAAACAAATATTTTTGCATTTGAAAGTTTGGATTGCAAGGTTTATTGATATATGATATAAATATTGATTTATTATTAAAGGATATATGTCTAAAGTATATATTAGACATATATCAATAATTAAAGGATATATCAATATTGATTTATTA
This sequence comes from Chamaecrista fasciculata, assembly GCA_003254925.1. NCBI lineage: Eukaryota > Viridiplantae > Streptophyta > Magnoliopsida > Fabales > Fabaceae > Chamaecrista > Chamaecrista fasciculata. The sequence continues at coordinate 116,214 of QANZ01047505.1, forward strand.
TTAGACAAAATCAATATTGATATATGTCTAATACTCTAATTAATTAATTAATTATTTTGTTGCATTTTTATTAGATGGTGGAAAAGAATTGGAATGACAGAGAAGTTGAGTTATGGAAGTGATAGATTGGTGGAGGGGTTTCTTTGGGGATTGGGATTAAGTTTTTTGCCACAACATGGGAATTTGAGAAAGGTCACAACAAAGATAGTTGGACTCATAACAGCAATTGATGACATCTATGATGTCTATGGAACTTTGGAAGAACTAGAACTCTTCACTCAAGCCATTGACAGGTATTACATATATATATATATATTACATGAAGCGAATTGAAGTATATATCATGAATGGAATATAATTTTATTTGTGATGCATGCATGCATGATAGGTGGGACATAAATGCAATTGATGATCTTCCATATTACATGAAGATATGTTTCTTGGCACTGTTTACTTTTGTGGATGAGTTGGCTTTTGACATTCTAAAAGACAAAGGGCACTACATCATTCCACACCTAAAGAAAGTGGTATGTATATAAAATTATGTATTTTATTTCATTTTTTTTTAATTTACCTAAAATGCATGATTAATAATATATACTGGCTTCAATCTTTGATTGTTACTATGTGAAAAATTTCAGTGGACAGATTTATGTAAAGCGTATATGAGAGAGGCAGAATGGTATTATAGTGGACATACACCAAGCATGCAAGAATATTTGGAAAATGGATGGCTTTCAATAAGTGTACAGGTTGTAATTGTTCATGCATACTTAACAACTGATCAAAACCCAATAAAAAAGAAGGATTTGGATTTATTCTTACAACAATACCCAAATATCTTTCGCCTTATTGGAATCATTTTTCGCTTGGCTGACGACCTCGAAACATCCCAGGTAAATATACATATATACCATGAAAATCTCATTCAATCCCATATGTGTGTGTGTTAAGGAAAATCACTCGTATTATTCAATACATATTATTAATTATTATTAAGGTAATGTTATAGAGAATTCTAATTTTTCAATGAACATTGTCTTTAATTTGAAATGTGTGTTAAAATTTTGGAGAAATTACACAGAAGGTCCCTGTGGTTTGGGGTATTTTGAGATTGGGTCCATGTGGTTTTAAAAATGGCAATTTGGGGACTGAGGTTTGCTCCGTTAGAAGAAAAGGGTCTTCAATCCAAAATTTAACAGAAATTGGGGCTAAAATACCATTTTAAGACCCTAACTATTAATTTTCTATGCATTTGACCCCTTGTTTTTATGAGGGAGAGATTTTGATGCAAAAATAGAAAATGTTCGGGGACTTTCACTTTGGCTATTGAAAAAAGGTTGAATATATTTGCAAAAGGATCCCTCGAATTCTGTCAAATCAGAAAATTTTTCAATAGCCAAAGTGAAAGTTCTCGAAAATTTTTGATTTTTGCATCAAAGTCTCTCTTTCTCTCATAGAAACAAGGAGTCAAATACATAGAAAATTAATAGTTAGGGTCTTAAAATGTTATTTTAACCTAAATATCTGTTAATTTTTTGATGGATGGCCCTTTTCTACTAATGAAGCAAACCTCAGTTCCAAAATTGTCACTTTTCAAGCCATAGGAACCCAAACCACAGGGAACTTCTGTGTAACTTACCTTAAAATTTTATAACAACAGTTTGACAAATTTCAAAATATAATCTGCCATTGTCACATTATTCAACATATACAATATATACATTTTATTAATTGTTATTCATTTTGATTTTTGGTTTTGTTGATTGATCATATATATATATATATATATATTCATCAGGATGAGATGAAGATGGGGTCTGTCCCGAAAGGAGTTGAATGCTACATGAATGAATATGGAGTGAGTGAAGAAGAAGCACGTGAAGGAGTGAAAGACATTATATATGAGACATGGAAGAAGTTGAATGAGGAAGTTGGCAATTCACCTTTCAATGAGAGTCTCACAGAGATTGCTGTGAATCTTGTAAGGATTGCACAATGGTTTTACCTTCATGGAGATGGCTTTGGTACCATGAAACTAACTACCGAATTTCATCATTACTCTTTCACTCCATTCCTATTTCTGAGGGTTGTACTTAAAATTATGTAATTAAAAGATGTTTATATATGTGATGAATAAATTTATGTAGCATGTTAATTATTAATTTAACTTGAAGAACTACAGTGTGGGGAGATGTCACAGAGCGTCTATGCTCGTTTCTTGAATTATACAATCTATTCTTAAGTTTTTAGAAACTAATATGCATAGAAAAGATAATCAAGTTTAATTATTGGACTGTACTTTTCTAATCATATCTTGGCTTAGTTCACTGTACTGCATAGGCTTTGGATGATATTGTGGTACTTCATACTTGTATAATAATGGACTGATCAAATTCTTTTTTTTTTGGCAACTAAAAGTTTAGGTGAGTTGAGTTCTCGAAGGCTTATCAAGGTCAGGGCATGTCTCCTCTATGAACGTTTATAGAGGTACTTACGTATCGCCTATCAATAAAACCCCCACATCAACAGCAGAATTCAAACTCACAACCTTGTGACTTTGAATGATCAAATTATTTATTGACTTCTAAGAGTTATAAGATCTTTCTTTTTTTTTTTTTTGACATGAGTTTATATTTTGGTCCTCCATAATCTTATTGAAGGGAAATCTAGTTGCATATGTATTAGAAACATGCATGACTTTCAATGGATACATTGTTGCATTGATTGGTGACTTCCTAAGCAGGATTATACTATTCGATCAGAACTCAGTCAAGTAAAATAAAAAACACATTTCATTAAGTATTTATATTAAATTCTTACACACAATAATGATATATATATATATATATATTTCTAAATACGAATGGGCTCAAAGAGTACGGATGATATGGAATGATTGATATAAGGATCTTGATCACTGTAGCCATCTCCATGTCGATAAACCCAAATCGCTGCCCTTCTAAGATTCATAGAAGGGTAAAACTTACATCAAGTTCTCTATATTCTTCTATCAAGTTCTCTAATCAACATTTGACACGTGGCAAAAATTTTATATATAACCAATCATGATAGAGAGAATATTAAATATCATTTTTTGCATGACCAATCATTGAAGAGAGAGAATGTAATCAAGACTTATGATTGATGGAACTTGATAGCAAGGATGTATGGAAGTTGATGTAAGTTTTACCCTTCATAGAAATATCTTTGAAGTTCGTTGAGAGACAAGAATGGCAATAATATTCTTCATTCATCTTCTTCCATGTCTCATCTATCATGGATTTCACATGTGCACGAGCTTCTGCCTCACTAGCTTTATGTTCATTCATGTAGCATTGAAATGATGTTGGAACATCTCCTGTTTTCATCTCACGCTGATGAATTATATTGAAATCCAAATATACAAAAACAAAGACAAGTTAATTAATAAAAAGATTGATTATATTGGATAAATAATAATGAATGAGAGAAAGAATAAAGTAAATTTTAAACTAGAAATTGAGAAACTATTGTGACGCATTATTGAACTGTCACCTTAGATGTTCCAAGATCATCTGTTATTAGAGAATAATCTAGAAAAGATTAAATAATAAAATAATATAAAATGCAATAAAAATCTAGATATTAAGAAATAAAAATAATAAAATAATGTTATAACCAGAAATCTCTAGATGAAGCAACCGACTTAGGCTTATTATAAATATGTATGTGTATGTTCAAGAGAGTGCAGACAAATTATAATGAATGATGCTGCAATTTCATCCAATATAATATTGAATTCATATATGTGTGTGTCTGATGCATGAGTGGAGTGAGAAAAAGCAAAAGGTCACATTATTGCAAGTCGTGTAAGATCATTGTGTATGTGCAAATTATATTTGCAATGCCCATTTATAAAATTTCCTTTCAATTCAGTCCCTCCATATCATCCGCAAATTCCATCAGTGGTATCAGAGCTACATATTTCAGTCACCCTTTCACATACATATATTTTCTATGGCCTCCTCATCTACCATACCAACCATAAATTACACCCAAACCTTGATACCCATATTTGATGGTGAAGTCTATGACTTTTGGAGTATCAAGATGAAGACATTATTCATCTCTCATAATTTATGGGACGTGATAGAAGATGGCATAAAACAAGCCACTCCAGAGGAGCAATCAAAATGGTCTACAAGCGAGCAAAAGGAGTACAAGCAGCTCATTCATAGGGATGCAAAGGCTCTCCTCCACTTACAACAAGCAGTAAGTAATACAATTTTTCCCAAAATTATGAGAGCTACTTCTACAAAGGAGGCATGGGAAATTTTGAAAGCCCAATACAAAGGCACAGACAAGGTAATTTCTATCAAACTTCAATCTCTATGGAAAGAATTTGATAATTTAATGATGAAAGAGGGAGAATCAATTCAAGTGTTCTTCTCTCGTGTCTCAAACATCATTAATCAAATTAAAAGTTATGGAGACACGATAGAAGACAAAAAAAATTGTTCAAAAAATATTAAGAAGTCTTCCCTCTAAATTTGATTATGTGGTGGCTGCTATTGAAGAAGCTAAAGATTTAGACAAGCTCACTCTAGTGGAGTTAGAAAGATCTCTTCAAGCACATGAAGAGAGAATGCAAAAATATGAACCCCCACTAGAGCAAGCTTTTCAATCAAAAGTAAATATTTCTCAAACTAATGGAGATAGAAGAAATAACCACGGTCAAAATCCTCAAACCAGAGGATCATCCAATTACCGTGGAAGGGGAAGAAGAAATTATAAAAATCAAGGGAGCACTAAAGAAAAGAGTGGCCTCTATTGCACTTTATGCAAGAAAAATAATCATGATACAAAAAATTGCCGATTTAAATGCATGAGATGCAAAAAGCATACTCATCTAGAAAAAGATTGTTGGTATAAACAAAAAGATGAAGCCAATTTTACAGAGAAAGTAAACTCCCTTGATCAAATATTTTATTCTGCATATTCCTCTCATCAAGAATCAAGGGATATTTGGTATATTGACAGTGGTTGTTCAAACCACATGACAAGCAATAAAAATTGCTTTGTCAGTCTAGATGAAAATAAAAAATCCAAGTTACACTTGGTGATGGCAAGAAGCAAGAAGTTGAAGGCAAAGGCATCATTGCCGTTAAATCTAAAAATGGCCAACAGAAATATATTCATGATGTTTTCTATGTTCCAGGCCTTGCACAAAATTTATTAAGTATTGGTCAATTAGTAAAAAGAGGCTACAAATTGATTTTTGAAAATGATCAATGCATTATAATTGATAAAGATAAGGGGCAACTTATAACTACAGTTAAAATGGTCCCTAACAAAATTTTTCCTTTATCAATGCCACTTGGGCAATATGCCATGAGATGTGAAAATTTAGATGAGTCCACATTGTGGCATTTAAGATATGGCCACTTAAATTTTAATAGCCTTAAATTATTAAATCAAAAAGATATGGTGCATGGGCTCCCTCTATTGCCTTTTCAAAGGCAAATTTGTGAAGGATGTATATTTGGAAAAATGCATAGATTGCCATTTACAAAAACATCATGGAGAGCAAAAGCTCCACTTGAATTAGTACATGCAGATATTTGGGGACCATCAAGAACTCCCACTCTTGGAGGAAAGAGATATTTTCTATTGTTCGTGGATGATTTTACCCGAATGATGTGGGTATATTTTATTGAGCAAAAATCAGAAGCTTTTTCATGCTTTACACAATTCAAAGCCCTAGTTGAAAAGCAGAGCGACCATCCCATCAAAGTGTTGAGGACTAATCGCGGAGGAGAATTCAACAGTCAGAGATTCATCCAGTATTGCAAGGAGCAAGGAATCAAGAAGGAGCTTACTGTTCGTTACACACCGCAGCAAAATGGCGTAGCAGAAAGGAAGAATAGAACTATTGTTGAGATGGCACGAGCGATGCTACAAGGCAAGAATCTACCAAAACACTTTTGGGCTGAAGCTGTATATACTGCAGTATACATTCTCAACCGTTCACCGACAAAAGTTGTTCTAGACATGACGCCGTACGAAGCTTGGACAAAGAGGAAACCAAGAGTTGATAATTTTAAAGTTTTTGGATGCATAGCCTATGCTCACATTCCAAATGAAAACAGAGAGAAGCTAGACAAGAAAGGAGAAAAATACATCTTTATCGGCTACAGTGATGAATCAAAAGGTTATCGTCTCTACAACCTAGATACAAGAAAGTTAGTCATTTCCAGAGATGTGATATTCGACGAAGGAGCAAGTTGGGATTGGAAGACACAATCACCCGAAGGAGTTCAACATTTTGAAGAAGAAGAAGAAGAAGAGACTATGTAAAGCGACCCAAACACAAGTCAATCATCAAGCTCAAGTTCAACTCAACTGTCAAGTTCAAGTTCGACTCAACCATCGAGACCAATTTTTTCACCAGAATCACATGCAAGGAAGACGCGATCATTAGAAGAAATTTATCAAACATGTGATATTGCATTCTTTTCTTGTGAACCTCAAAAGTACGAGGAAGCAGTAAAAGAAGAAGAATGGAGAAAAGCAATGGACAAAGAAATCAAAATGATCGAGAAAAACCCGGACAGATATTCATCTATCAAGAAAAATATGCCGATGATTTATTGAAGAAGTTCAGAATGACAGACTGCAAGCCAGCTTCTACACCAATGGGAACAAACGAAAAATTATCAAAAGAAGATGGAAAAGAGAAAGTGGACGAGACAATCTATCGAAGTTTAGTTGGATCACTGATCTATCTCACAAACACTAGACCAGACATTCAGCACGCCGTCAGCATTGTATCAAGATTTATGAGCAAACCAAGCAAATCACATTTTACAACCGCAAAGAGGATACTAAGATATGTCAAGGGTACGAAGAACTTTGGCATAATATACAAATCCAAGAGCGATTGCGACCTAATTGGCTACACAGACAGCGACTGAGCAGGAAGCATCGACGACCGCAAAAGCACAACAGGATATATCTTTCTTCTTGGATCAAAGATAATTTCTTGGGCAACAAAGAAACAGAAGACCGTAGCACTTCCATCCGCTGAAGCTGAATACATGGCAGCAACAAGTGCAGCATGGGAAGCAGTTTGGCTAAGGAGAATCATGGAGAACCTACATCAAGGAGTTGACAAACCAACAAAGATCTACTGTGACAACATGTCTACCATCGCCATGACGAAGAATCCAGAATTCCACAACCGCACCAAGCACATCGAGATTCGTCATCATTTTATTCGAGAGCTTGTGGAGCAAGGCGAAATTGAGTTAGATTTTTGCAAGACTGAAGATCAACTCGCAGACATATTTACAAAGCCAGTTACAATAGAGAAGTTCATCAAGATCAGAGATATGCTCGGAGTCACAAACTTTTCAAGATTATAGGGGAGTATTAGAGAATAATCTAGAAAAGATTAAATAATAAAATAATATTAAATGCAATAAAAATCTAGATATTAAGAAATAAAAATAATAAAATAATGTTATAATCATAAATCTCTAGATGAAGCAACCGACTTAGGCTTATTATAAATATGTATGTGTATGTTCAAGAGAGTGCAGACAAATCATAATGAATGATGCTCCAATTTCATCCAATATAATATTGAATTCATATATGTGTGTGTCTGATGCATGAGTGGAGTGAGAAAAAGCAAAAGGTCACATTATTGCAAGCATAGTAAAAAAAACCGGACCGGACCGGGCGGTCTGACCGGTGAACCGGCAAACCGGTGCCCAGGCCGGTCCGGTTGATGCTTGCATACCGAAATGCAAGCGAACCGGCGATTCGCCGGTTCAACTCGCCGGTTCGCTTGCAAACCGGCGTACCGTGAACCGGTTTCAACCGGTTCAAATATAAAAAAAATAAAAAAATAAAAAAAAAACCCTAAACAAAAATTCGACTTTGCTTCAATGTTTCAACTTTCATCTTCATTCATTTTCCCTAAAGTTTATTTTCCTCCTTCGCGGCTTCGCCTGAACCCTAAAAAAAAATTCGACTCTGCTTCTGCTAGTTCCATTTTCCTCCTTCGCCTTCGTTCCATTTTCCATTTTCTTCTTCAATCTTCATCCTTCGCTGGTCTCTTCCTTCGCCGTGGGTTCGCCGTTCGTGGGTTCCTTCAGGCTTCATCCTTCGCCGTGGGTTCGCCGTTCGTGGGTTCGTGGGTTCGCCGTGGGTTCGTTGTTCGCTGTTCCTTCATCCTTGCCGCTGCCATCTTCATCTCTTCCCCTCCGTGATTGACTCATCTTCATCAAAGGTAAATTTCTTCTTCTTGACTCATTAATTTCATAACTTTGAGATTAGTAATCTGAGATTTTTTTCTGAATATTGTTGAGACTGAGATTAGTAATTTCTTCCCCACCGTGACTGAGATTTTTTTTGAGATTATTGGGTTGATTATTGGTGTGAATATGTGAGATTAGTAATCTGAAATTCTGAATTATTGGTCTGATTTGGTGTGAAATAGATTATTTGATTAGTCTAGAATCGATTATTGTTTGATTGGTCTGTATTCTGGAATGAATGATTATTTGGTAATTTGATTCATTGATTAGGTTATGTTTTAAATTTAAGTTTTATGTAGTGTGACTTAAATATTTGACATTTATTATATGTGATGGACCTATAGTTATGTTTAATTTTTACTTGATATTTAAATTATAGTAAGATATTAATGTGTATTTGATGAATATGTATATTTTTAAAAAAAAATTTAAGTAAACCGGCTCAACCGGTTGAACCAGTGACCCAGCGGTTGAACCATTGAACCAGTGACCCAAGCCTTCCACCGGTTTGATGACCGGTCCGGTTTTTTGCACTATGATTGCAAGTCGTGTAAGATCATTGTGTATGTGCAAATTATATTTGCAATCCCCATTTATAAAATTTCCTTTCAATTCAGTCCCTCCATATCTTCCGCAAATTCCATCATCTGTGAGGCGAAATATTGTTGCTGAAAGTCGAATTAAATTAGGGTATTGTTCTAGGATATCAAAATCTTCTTCCCTAAGAATGAACCAGCATTACAGGTATACTTATTGACATCCATGCATTCTCCATGTGTTCTTATAAGCTTGGTTTATATCCATTATAGTACCATCTTGCCTCTGTTAAATATGCTTTACATAAATCTGTCCACTAAAAAAAAAATTGAAGTATTGATATGTATAATAAATATATATGAATTAGAATTCATATGTAAAGAAATTGAAAAATTATAAGAAAATTTGTATATATTATTTAGCCATGGTTGAATTAAGAAGTCACTCGGAAAAAAGATTGATCGATGATTTAAGTTAAACCATATGGGTTTATTTGGCAATTAAAAAGGCAATATAATGGAGAGGGAGGGTAAGGAAAATTAAGTCCTTATGCTTCTTCCTCTTGTTTGGTTAGCAATACCTCATCCAAAATGTTTCAATTCGTGGTGTTTGGAATTTATATGAAGAAGGAAGAAAATGAAGAATTAAATATTAATTCCTCGTTAACTTTCTTTTTAATTTTAAAATAGAAAAAAATACTAATTTCGTTCTTAAATTTTATATCAATTATCAATTTTTTCTCTAATCTTTTTTTTCAGTCAATTTCATCTCCACTGTTTCACATTTATATCAATTTTATCTTTTGCTCTTACTTTAGCCAAATATTAATGACAGAATCTGATATACAATGTAAAATTAATTGATAGAAAAAGAAATATAAATACTAACTTAGATTAAAAAACAAAATGCAGTATGTCGTTAATTTATTGAACGAAATTAGTCAAATGACAAAATTGACCAAAATATAAAATTGGGGATGAAATTGACAGTTAAAAAAATTAGAGACGAAATTGACAATTAATACAAATTTTAGAGACGAAATTAATACTCTTACATTTAAAGTACCTTTAAAGTTCAATTTTCAAAGACCATATATTTGCATATGGTATACGAAGGTACCATGGTATACAAATAGAGCAATACAAGTACTACAACTGAATTATTAGAAGCACAAACATTCTTCATTGTATCAACTAATTAATTAAATTAATTAAATAACTAGTTTGGTTTGAGGGATAGTGGGTCTTCAATATAATGTTCCAAGAAATTAATGGGAATGGGGTGAATGAGCAAAGAAGATATACGATTTGTGGTTTCATGATCTTCAACACCAAAGCCATCTCCATGAAGGTAACACCATTGTGAAGTTCTTGCAAGATTCACAACAATCTCTGTGAGACTCTCATTGAAAGGTGAATTGCTAATTTCTTCATTCAACTTCTTCCATGTTTTATATATAATGCATTTCACTCCTTCACGTGCTTCTTCTTCACTAACTTCATATTCATTCATGTAGCATTCAATTGCTTTCGGAACAGACCCCATCTTCATCTCATCCTGAATAAGTTCAAATTCAAAGATCAAATATCACCAAGGATCAAATTATTGACAATTGAAATATTTCATAGACTAAATTATATATTATGATTATTTAAGAACGAATTTGTTAACTTAGTAGTATAGATCTAACAAAATAAATAATAGATTAATTTCTCATATTTAATAGGATACCTTGGATGTTCCGAGATCATCAGCAAAGCGAAAAATGGTTCCAATAAGGCGAAAGATGTTAGGGTATTGTTGTAAGAACAAATCCAAATCCTCCTTTTTTATTGGGTTTTGATGAGATGTTAAGTAAGCATGAACAAGTACAACATGTGCACTTATTGAAATCCATGCATTCTCCATGTATTCTTGCATGTTTGGAATATGTCCACTATAGTACCATTCTGCCTCTCTCATATACGTTTTGCATAAATCTGTCCACTGAAATTTTTCCCATATATAATAACAATCAATGATTGAAACCAGTATATATATATTAATCATGCATTATATTTGACTATTAGGTAAATTAAGAAAAATGGAATAAAATATATAGGTCAAAGACCTATTTTGGTCCCTCAGTTATGCTTAGTGTTCCAAATTGGTCTCACTGTTATTTTTCGTTCCATATTGGTCCCCTAATTATGCAAAACTTGGTAAAGTTGGTCCCTCTAACAGTTTCTATCCATTCTTCCGTTAAAAAAAGAAAAAATTGATTTTTAACTCCTAAAAGTTTAATTTTTTTGCATTAAAAACTTTTTTCTCTATAATAGAACGAAAATGTAAGAAAGAAGAAATAATTAGGGGGTTTTAATTTATTTAACACAAGAAAAAAACCTCTCTCTCTCTCTCTCTCTCTCTCTCTCTCTCTCTCTCTCTCTCTGGCTTCGAGTACGCCCAATCACTCTGTCGCTCCTCCAACAGCTCTGCCGCGTTCTCACAAACCCTCACCGACGTCTCCCAAAGCATCATGCGTCGGCCGCTAGCGCGGTGGATGAAGCGGCGACTGAGGAGGAGGTGGTCGGAGATGGAGTGACTGAGAAGTGGTGAGGTGGTGTGCATGGATGGTGGTGGAATTTGAGCGGAGAAGAAGGTGAAGAGTCTAAAATTTGAACTGGGTTTTGCATTTGGAATTGTATCTGCTTTTGCATTTGGAATTGTATCTGCTGAAATGGGGATTCATTGAGAGAGATTTTTGGGGATTTTTTTAATTTCTTTCAATTATTACAGCGACATTTTTTGTGGATTCAGAGAGAGAGAGAGAGAGAGAGAGAGAGAGAGAGAGAGAGAGAGAGAGAGAGAGAGAGAGAGAGAGAGAGAGAGAGAGAGAGAGAGA
>QANZ01047505.1:128886-199315 GCA_003254925.1 Chamaecrista fasciculata
GAGCAAACCCCCTTTTTGGTCCCTCAATTGTTACTGAGTCGAGGATTTGGTCCCTCAACTAAGCATTTAACGGCCACCTAAGCAGATAACGGTGACACGTCATCACTTAACACCTCTATCACTAACGGACCAGACGTGAGGGACCAAAACGTAAACGGGATTGTACAATTGAGGGACTGAGTTGTAGTTTCCCACAATTGAGGGACCGATTCCTCGACTCAGTAACAATTGAGGGACCAAAAAGGGAATTTGCTCAACATATTTCTAAGTTCTAATAAGTTATGTGTACTGGATTATGTACACTATTTCAACCTTTTCTCTTTTTTGAAATCGACCCTAACTAATCTTATTCAGACTTTTTTTTTTTGCCTGAAAATATTTCATTAAAAGCCCACGATCTTATATATAATATATCTATACTAACAAGTAATATTAGATATTTATATTTATATATGATTACACTGACGAGCAATATATATACTGACATTATCAAATATTTTTTTCTTAAGGTATTCCTTAATTTGATAAGTTAAGGATTAATTATTTGCATATTAATACTCCATTTAAAGGTATGTCGCTGGTCAATTGGTTGCTGCAAACACAAGAAAATATTTAAATTTCCAAATGACTTTGTAAGCTCCACCACTAGACCAACAACATTATCAAATAATTAACCTTGGTCTACAATTAGTTGATTATTTGCATATCCATAAATGGCCATTGTCTCAGGTTGACAAACGTATGTTATAATAAGACAGTGACATGTAGCTAGCTAATCTGTTCAATGATCTTTGCAAATATATTTTTATTTAATTCTGTAGTCATTATGAAAGAAAAACAGATAAAGCAGCTTAATTAAGATTTAAGAATGAGCGGGAGGAGACAGAGAGAGAAATAAAACTGGATAAAGAGATAAAAGTGTCTATATTCATGATTTATCATGAAATTCATCTACGTACAAGAATAATTGGGTAATTAGAACAAGAGAGATAGGCATGCGGCATGCCCTGCAGTGTTAATACGTTTAGGGTTTTGCTGCAAAAAACACTACTCCCTCCGGTTCTGAATATTTGGTGTTTTAAAAAATTATTTTTGTTCTAAAATATCTGATGTTTTAAAAATTCAATAAAGCATTAATTATTTTTTTAGCATTCTACCCCTATTAAATATAGTAGAGTCATAAATGTATAAACATTTTTCAAGTAATTTAATAGGGATAGTTTAGTCATTTTACTTCATTTTTCTCTTCATTCTATGTTGGCTAATCATTTTCTTAATCTGTGTGTAGAAACCTTAAACACCAGATATATAGAACCGGAGGGAGTATAGCTTAATTGGTGTCTACTTTTTGGCACATTTTTCAAGATAATTAATTAAAATTAAATCAAAAAGAAAAGAAAAAAAAGGAGGAGAGAGAGTGAAACAAAAATACCATAAGTTAAGTTATGGTATTTTTTTTTAGCAAAACCCACAGAGGACGTTTGGTACACGGATTATCTTTTTATTCTCGGAAATCACAGGAATGTGATTCCCATAAATAAAATTTTCAGGATTATAAGAATGTATGTTTGGATGAGTTAAAATAAGTTTAGGATTATTTTGCAATATTCCCAGGAATGTTACAATCTTGTGTTTGGTTCAACTTTGATATTCCTAAGAATATTTAATACTTTTACAAAGATGTCATTATATTGACTTTTTATTCTCAACTAATAGTTTATCAAATGTAGAAATTGTTCAAAACAATTCATGAGAAAAATATTATATCATAAAGAAATAATTATATCATACGAAAGCAATGAAATATATATATATATATATATCTAAGCATACGAAAACAATATTATATTATATATCAGCAGGAAGAGATGAAAAGTGACAAACTTGATAAATTTTTTCTACACTTCAAGAGAGCAGAGAGTTGTAGAATGACAAAGATGAAAAATGACAATGGTTTGTAGATAAAGAATTAATTAAGGGAAATTAATTAGGGGTAATAAAGTCATTTTAGATGGGAAAAAATAATCTCATGTCATGGGATTAGACTAATCACACCCCCTAGAGTGGGATTAAAAAATAGCTATTTTAGGAAATTATGCTATTCCTGGGAATACAATATTTCCGGGACTAATTTTCCAATCCGCGTACCAAACGCGAGATTACTCTAGTTCGGAGCTCATAGTCTCGGGACTATTTTTCCAATCCGTGTACCAAACGCCTCCTTAGGAGTTAAAAATCAATTTTTTTTTTTAACAAAAAAATGGATGGAAATTGTTACAGGGACCAACTTTGCCAAGTTTTGTATAATTGGGGGACCAATATGGAACAAAAAATAACTGAGGGACCAATTTGAAACACTGAGCATAACTGGGGACCAAAATAAGACTTTGGCCAAATATATAATTTTATATACATACCACTTTCTTTAGTTGTGGAATTACGTAGTGCTCTTTGTCTTTTAGAATGTCAAAAGCCAACTCATCCACAAAAGTAAACAGTGCCAAGAAACATATCTTCATGTAATATGGAAGATCATCAATTGCATTTATATCCCACCTATCATCATCACAATATCAAATTATATCTTCATCAATTTTCATTCAACGTACTTACCTCAAATTGGACAGTTTTAATTATGTATGCACAAATTCAATGCACCATAAGATATGAATAAACAGTTGTGGCCCATTTTGTGACCAAAATGTTATTATTTTGTCAAAAAAATATACAATTTTGTGACAAAATTTTATGTTAGACTTTTGTGACGAAATATCTGTCATAAAAAAAGCTGTTTTTATTCTATTTTGAATAATACTAGTGACGATTTTAATTTGTGACAGAATCATTGTCACAGTTTTTGTGATGAAGATGTCATCTGTCACACAATTGTGACAATCAAAATATTGTCAACTTTGGGATGGATATATCTGTCACTAAACTGTGATATTTTAATAAGAAATTCGCCACTAAATCTAAACTTTCTAGTGAGAGAAATTTTATGCATTTCGACCAAAATAAATGCATAATGCTAACCTGTCAATGGCTTGTGTGAAAAGTTCAAGTTCTTCCAAAGTGCCATGGATATCATAAATGTCATCAATTGCAGTTATGAGTGCAATGATCTTTGTTGTGACTTTTCTCAAATCTCCATTTTGTGGCATAAAACTTAATCCCACTCCCCAAAGAAACCCCTCCACCATCCTATCCCTTCCATAACTCAACTTCTCTGCAATTCCAATTCTCTTCCACCATCTAATAAAATGCAACAAAATAATTAATTAATTAGACATATATATATATATCAACATTAATTAATTAGTATAGAGGAACCTTGCAATCAAACTTTCAAAAGCAAAATCATTTGTTTAAACTACAAGAAAAACAAAATTATATATGATCACCTTGATGTATCCTTCAATTCTTCAAGATGGATGGCTTGAAGCATATTGAAATTCAATTTGGCAAAGTGTAGCAAAGTAGGAATCATATTATCCATTCTTTCATATGCATTAATGAACCAAAGAGCCTCTGATCTTTGCATCCTCCAATGTAATGGAAGCTCCAAAGCATGTTTGATCAACACTGACATCTCATCATCATTGTCTTTATTATTGGTCCTCATCATATTCACATATTCTTTCAGATGTTTTGTGGTGAAATTTCTTGCCTTTTTCAAAATGGTTTCATCTTCCATTAAATGGAATGATGCTTCATATAGTGATAGCATTCCCTTGATATCCTCACACAGCAAGCTTTTGAAATTACTCATTTCATCTTGAAAACCATCAAATACCTCTGCATCATCAACAATTGAAATTAATTAATTGATTCATTAATTAGACATGAATAAATAATTTATTTTATTGTTTGGTATATGAAGTAACAATTAAATTAAAGTATATATACCTGTTGATAAATGATATCCATGTTGCCTTAAGAGTCTAAACTCAATTGCTGTAGAATACAAATCTTTGTCACCCTTGAACTTATTCAGAGCAATATTATTGTTGAAGTGATTTTGCAATATGTTATTTATTTGAGCATCAAAATGATAAGCCACTCCAAGCCTTTGCAAGACATCAATGAGCTCAAGTTGATGAAGAGTATCATCATCATCCTCCATTTTGTGAAGCATCTTCCTTACTTCTTCCCTAAGCACTCTGCTTTCCTCTGCATATAATTCTTCCTGCATCATACAAATATATATAGTAATTAAAGATTAAATTAATATATATAATAATAGAGAATTATTAATGAAAAAGCTAGAATGGACTTACAGTGTAATTGGTGGACAAAGACTGAAGATAATCATGATGCCAAAGTGTAGGCTTGAAATCAGAAGATCGTCGAGTAATAATTGCATTTGCATCATCATCATCATCATCATGAGTATGAGGAAGTGTAGGAAGAATATAATGATTTGAAGCTGAGGCCTTGATGATCACATTGCTATGGATAATTAGTGATGAAGAAGAAGGATAATTTTGGAAAGTATTTGTGGGAATGAAAGAGGATGATGAAAATGTTGTATTAGTTCTAAGTTGAGAAGGGGATTGTAGGGAAGAAGAAAGACGAAGAAAGGCCATATTGTTATAGTGATGTTTCTTTGTTTTGGTTTTGTTTATTTGAGGTTCACCAAAACTTAAGGTCTTATATAGATTGAACCCATGAATCATAATGACATCAAACAATATATATAAATGAAAATTAGTGGTTTTCCACGTACTAAAGGAGATGTAACTATTAAAAAATCATAGATAACTAGGATTAGAAGCTATTTTTTTTAATATATTTTATATAATTTAACTTAGTAAGAATAAAATAACATATATGTAATAATTATGATAGTATTAAGGTCAAAGTCCTATTTTGGTCCCTCAATTATGTTCAATGTTCTAAATTGGTCCCTCAGTTATTTTTCGTTACGTTTTGATCCCCCAATTTTTTAAAATGTTGCACTGTTAGTCCCTGAACACTTTCCATCCACTTTTTCTTTTAAAAAAAGGAAAAATAAATTTTCATCCCTCAAAAGTTTTAATTTTTTACATTAAGGTCATTTTTCTTATATAATAAGATCAAAATGTAAAAAAAAAAAAAAACAAATGGANAAATGAAAAAAAAAAAAAAACAAATGGACAATTTTAGTAGATTTCCCCAATAGCCATCAAAGCTGCAATCATGAACATTTCCCCAATAGCCAAAGGCAAGTTAGACATAACCGCCAATACCCTTTTGGTCACCATCTTCACCATCCCTGAAACCCCATCCTTACTCCTTGAGTTTGTCGTAGCTTCCCCATCTCTGTCGCCGCGAGCAATGCCGCCGCTGTCGTCCTCCATTAACGACGAAGATGATTGCCCATTTGTGTTGTCGTCCTCCATCCTCCGTTCTCCGTTAACGTCGTCCTCTATGGTGGTGTTGTGGAGGAGAAGAAGATGATTGCCCATTCATGTGAAATCTATTAAAATTGTTCATTTGTTTGTTTTTTTATTTTTACGTTTTGATTTTATTATATAAGGAAAATGACCTTAATGTAAAAAATTAAAACTTTTGTATGATAAAAGTTTATTTTTCCTTTTTTTTAACAGAAAAAGTGGATGGAAAGTGCTAAGTGACTAACGGTGTAACATTTTGAAAAACTGGTGGACCAAAAAGGAACGAAAAATAACTGAAGGACCAATTTAGAACATTGAACATAACTAAAAGACCAAAATAGAACTTTACCTAGTATTAATAATGTGGAGAATTCGATTTTTCTTTCCTATTAAAATATGAATCAAGATTAGTGTATGTTATCATAAAAAAATACTTTATATTTATTTTAAGATATAAGATTTTAATCACAAAACTAACATTCTTATCAAATCTAATTGGTCCTTTAATTTGTTGGTTGAGAAATGCTAATGGATCACTAAGCAAACAAAATCTCAATATTAAATGGATCACATTAAAAATGTTAAGCCGAAAGTAATGTGTGATTATGCTTTTTCTTCTGGCCTGAAACCAAAAGTAGTATGTTTGTATTTGAAACTTTGTGGTTATTTTTTATTCCAACTTCTTGTATTTATTTCATTTTAAGAATTTTCAATGTCGGCATAAGTACTCATATAATTAAAATTAAATCAAGTTTTGGAGTTTGGATCATGAAGTTAATTACATGTAACTTAGTTAATCAAAATACAAAAAAAAATCAAATTATACATTTTTTTACTTATATATTACTAGGCTAAAATGCCTCATCTATGAACCTTTTGGGCTTCTAGTAGCATTGCCCTTAAAAGTAATTTAAAAATTAAAAAGAAAGCAAGAGAGAGGAGAAAAATAAAATAAATGTATCTCGCCCCATCTATTTTTGAACACTATTGCCCATTTTATTTGTACTCTTGTGATTTAATTATTTAAGTGGGGGTGTTACAATTACTTTAAGTGACATGTTACACGTCATTAATTCACTATTGCCCATCCACATCAATTATTTTAGTTTATCTTTATCAGCTCGTTACGAGTGAGGCACGTAAATTACTTTTTTCATGTCTTTAAATTTTTTATATATATATTTATACGGCGAAAGTTTTCGATCATTAAAAGCGTATTTACCTTAATTAGGATGATTTCTTTTCACGTTTTGCTTCAGGTTTTTTCGTGACAGATTTGTTACTATTTATGGATTCCATTCCATACGTGGTACAGCAATTTAATTTCTTTTATTTTCTTATAAAAAAATTCTTTTCTTTTAATGAGAATAATCAAACTATCCTTTGGATAGTTTTCTTTTGTATTAATGACATGTTACACGTCATTAATTCACTAGCAACTTTTTTTAAGTTTCAATAAAGTAAAATGTAATTTTAAACTCTTTTTTTTTATCAAGTTGTAAATGAACCAATTATCGTTTTTTTTTGTATTTTTAGTTTCACATATTTATAAAAAGTTGTAGGGTTAGTGTCACCTTCATTTTTGTCTCTATTCTTCCATTAACGTTAACATTGACATGTTGGTGTGACAAGTTTAATGTTAAAGTACAATTTTAATATCTTATATTTGGAGTAAGATGCAACTTTAGTTTTATATCTTCTTTTTCTTTTTTTTATGATTTTGGTGACCTTACCTCAATTTTCTTTCTCCTAGTCAGTTGTCTATGAAATTTAGTTTAGAACTATTGGTTAAACCTATTTATAAAAAGGAGACCAAACCTTTAAAAAAAAAAAACCAAATCTACAAAAAGAAAAATTAATGACCTGATTTACAATCTGACCAAAAGAGAAGGGATTAAATTTACACTTTAACTTAAAAAAAAATTACACTTTAACTTAAAAAAAATAAGTTACCAAATTTGCAACCTAACCAAATGTATATCCTTAAGTTCATTAGAAGAATAATGTTTATTATTGTATCCGTATCTCTTTATCTTAACTAATATTTGTACCAGTGTTGTCATAACCGAACTGGACAAAGACTCGGACAAGTGTTCGGATCACGGTCGGATCGGTTGAATCGGTCGAACCGGATGTTTGGACCGGATGACGTAATAAATAATTATTTTTAATATATTAAATATAAACCCTCTATATTTTGTTTTTGGTCTAAGAGATGCATTAAATCTATTAATTTATTAGATAAGTAAAACAATTGGTAAGAGAAAGTTAACAGAGCCTCACAGTTGGGATGGTAAAGGCATTGGGAGTGTGGAAAAAGGGCATGGGTTCGATCCTTACAAGGCTTAAAACAATTTTTTGTAAAAAAAAAATTGAGAACCGCCAGTCCGGTCCAGCGGTTGGTTTCGGTTTTCTGGTCCAACCATCATTTCGGTTCAAATGGTTGAACCAACTCGCTTGTGTCTTCGGGTACCGGTCCGACCGGCCGGTCCGGTCCGGTTTTCACATCATTGATTTGTACCATATCTGTATTCGATAAATTAATATTTGTACCATATCTAATATCTGGCATATAATGGGTACCCGAACTATCCAAAAATAATATATATAGGATATGATATTCTAATTCAAAAATTGAATTTATCTAATATCCATTAATTAAAATATAATAATTAGAAATCTAATAAAATATATATAATATAATAAAACATTTATATCATAGGGTATTGGATATCGAACATCCTAATTATTCATTTATTTTCAGATGGATATTGGAAAGTCAAAGTAATATCCGTACCCACCCGATATTCAATAATTTTTAATTTTTCACTATTTGTTCCCTATTCGATATTCGATATCTGACGGATACCAAATATTTTTTTCGAGTGGATTCGGCCCGTCCAAATTGTCATCTCTAACCCACTTTCAAGACTCAATATGACCTCGTTTGATGCTGATTTTCACTTGATAGAGAAAATATTTGTCAAAAGCAACACATAACTCTAAACTCTTTACATTTAAACTTGAAATGAAAGAAATATGACCATATTTACTCATTTGATACTATAATAGAACTAAATAACAACATTTAAGACCAATTTGAACATTTGACCAAATAAATTAGCCTTAGATTTCTTCTTTATAACATTTCATTCTGGTCATAACTAATTTAATTTTATATTCTACAATCATAGAAAATTAAATGAAAAATCAAATAACATTTCATAATGAATCTGGTTCCTCTGCACTTCTCTATAGTTGTGGGATAGAGAGATTGAATAGAAAAAATGAAACGCTGAATTTCATTAAAATTACAAACTCATATCACAATTTTACCCCTTACAATTGCTTAAATCTAGAGAAATGTATTGATCCAATCAAAATTATTAAGATTGTAGATCGTATAAGATCGAGATCTTAATAAGGTCAACCTTGCCGGATCATATAGAAGATCGTATTTAGTTAGGATCGGACTAAGATCGCGATTTTCTAGTTAAGATCGTAGGATCGTACGATCCATACGATCAGAGACAAAAAAAAATTTGGCCCAAAATGCAGTGTTTTATACATATTTTTTTTTTGGCCTGAGTGTTTTATACATTTTTGTTTTTCAATTTTTAATTTTCTGGCCCAAAACGCATAAGTGAGGCAAATTTAGAGTTTCCCTTTCACAAATCACATTTGTCTTTTCACTTTTTACAGTCTCTCATATTCTCTCCGGTTCCCTTTCACTTTTATCTATAGAATCAAAGTTATATTGGTTTTTATCTTTATTTGTAAGATGTTTGACACAACAAAGATGTAAATATACTATAAAAATATAAATTTTCAGACATATTTAGAATAAATATAAATTGTTACGATCTTACGATCCTAATTGTTAAGATCTTATGATCCTAATTTTTTTGTACAAAAAAAAAAGTTAAGATTTTACGATCCTCGATTCGATTTTACGATTCGATTTATTTCTTTTCCGCTCCGATCTTTATTAAGATCTCGATCTTAATAACCTTGATCCCAATTACAAAGGATCCAGCTCACTTTCATAATGAGACGTATGTCTAAATGGGAGAAAAACTGGCTCAATTGGTATATCAATCAGAAAATGCTTTTGAAGTCTTGATCTTAATCTATGTTATCACTGCTTTTGAAGTCCATGCATAACTATTGCAGAGACATATATAGAAGATGTAACGAAGTCAGGATAATGCAAATGGCTTTTAAGTTTAAATTACTCGAACTATACATATAGCTAATATTACCTCACCCACACAATGTACAATAAACCAAACAATTTTTACATAACCTTCTTAGTTAATATCTACACACGAGCCTGCACAAACCTTCACACTATTTTTTTTCCCCTATAATTAGATTCTCTGTAATTGACTCCCCTAGGTTTCTCTATAATTCAAAGAGAGATAATGGAGTGAAACGATCCCATCTCTCTCTGAATCACCGAGAAATTCAGTGTCAAATTCAAAGAATCTGAACTGCTTTTGTCTGTGATCAGTATACAGATTTGTATCATTAGTAGTTAAACCATGTTTTACAAAAATCTGGGTTCTTGCTATCAGAAACCTCAAGTTTCCTTTCCCTTTTTACATAAAATTGAAACCTCTGTTTCATATATGTAGTTAAACAGTCATATCCTTGCCGAAAAAGAGAGTATAGTTTCATGCCAGAGAACCCCTCATTTTTTTTCTTTTTTCTGTTGATGATTATTTCATAGTTTATTATTCATCTTGTCCTTCACAGAACGGAATGCCTCCTGCATTAATCTTTCGTGCTCTCTAAGCATGTCGTCAATGTTACCGCCCGGTGGCATCAACGGTCCAGATCGGTGCATCCTGTTTTTCTTCAGCACAAAACCCTGAAATCATATGGAAAAAGGTGAGTACAAAAAATAAATCAACACTATTGTTCTAAGTGGAGGAAAAACCAAGGCCATATTACATACAAACACTGTTCTAAATTTCAGGCAATAATATAATGTCATCATGTTGGATGTGAGCAAGTTGAGCTTGAAATAACTTCTATGAAGTGACAAAAACAAGTTTATGACTTCTTTGATATCCAGTAACAACTATTGTCACTGCAATGTGAAAAATAGTTCTAACTTTACTCATTTTCCAACATCCAGGGCCGACAACTAGCTCCTTTTCTACCCTCTCTGTGATATTTTTGCACATCAACAAGATGTAAATTTTGTATTAAATTCTTGCTGTGAGGAATATTAGTATATTACAATTGTCAGAGACAATCAACAAGTCACCAAAATCAGCCAATGAGCCAATATTTTACGTATATATATATATATATATATATATTAAATTTCCAGACCACCATGTCATCTTGAACCAGAAAAGAACCCTACAGCATCTGATAATACCTATAAGGGTCAATTACCACCATCCTGAGGTTTTGTAATCCAAATTTTGAAGAAAATATTTGTATTGGAGGTTGGAACAATGAACAATTCATTATTACTTAAAAAGTTAAATGTTTGTTTTACCTATATATATACCATATTTTCATAGTGTTCAAAAGTTATTCTGGGGATTAGCAAATGCTCTCAACTTCAAAATATCAATTTAATCCTAGTTATGCCTCACAAGTCACAATAATAAGTAAAGCATAATTCAACAATAAAAATTGTTCATCGGTATGTTTAACAAAAGATTATTTTGGTCAAGACAAAATTACCACAGGGTGGATTAAGTCATAACAAAACAAACCACAAGGGAGAGTAACAAACTAATCTCACATTGAACCATAGGAGGTAAACTGAAACTAACACCATACATAATGATTAGAGTATTGTGTTTAGTTAGACCATTCTATTCTTGGCTATTAATTTACACATCACATGGTTGGCTTGGCCACACGATTATAGTGAATTAAAAAGGACAAAACGAAGACCAAGTTACAGTGTTTCTTACCGCTCCAGGTTCTTTAGCAGGGATGCCTTTGTCCTTTGCAAGACAAGAATTAGAAAAATCTGCTGCTTCCTGGTTTACACTAGATCTCTGCGTCCTCAACACTGGATTCTGCCTTCTAGAGTCTGATTCGTTAATCAATGACGATCCTGCTGCAGAGGTGTGCATAACTGAAGTAGGATGACCATGGCCATTATGTACAGATAAACTGGTTGGACCATTATGTTTACCATTGAAGGTTCTAGCATTTGGATTAGCCTGCCATTTTTTTTGCACCCATGAGGATTGAAACATAAATGGTAAAAGATTAGTAAACTTCTGTATTTTCACAAGGTTGAATTATTCTTCTAATCTCCGTCATTTTACTTAATTTTTATTTATTCTTTATACTTTAAAAATTAGTAGTGGTTTCCTTAAAACTAAGAAAAATAAGTTCAGCCCTCCGTTAAACTTTTGTTAGTTTGCCATTAAATTTTGCCAACATAGCCAATCATATACCATCTTCACGCTTTTAATATGCAAAATTTATTCCAAGTTTCAAACAAAGGGATAAAAATAGATAATGAAATGAAATTAACTTAAATGTATGGCATGTGAAGCAAAGTATGCAAGAGTTGGTTGAGATGGCTAAAATTATTAAAAAAAAAAATTCCAAGATGATACATAAAGAATTTAATGGAGGTTCAATGGTAGGGACTAAATTTTTTAAAAAAAATAAATTAAATGTAAGAGCTAAATCGAAAATTGAGCAAAACTATAGGCACCAAAAAAATAATTTAACCTTTGCACCAAGATACCTGTACAGACATATTTCCCTGAGCATTGAAGGTTGGTGTGGGGAGTGCTTTGGTATTCCTTGCACCCCCTGCAACAGACAACGGTGCACGTCTTTTTACAGCTTCAGCATTTTTCCTGATATTAAAAAGTATGGTAAATAAAATAATCGCTTGAACATAGTTGAAACTTGGAGGTAGAAATGAAATGGAGAAAGTAATTCTTCAAATCAAAGCCCCTAAGATGTCAATGTCTATATTTTGCTATAATATGTAAATTGTAAAAGAGAAAATAACAATAAGGTTATTAATGGAACTTAATACCTTTGTGCTTCCTCATCTCGGCGCTTGGCGTCAAACTCCTTGCTAGTAGGAAGTTTCGGTAGACTTGATGGATCACAGGGTAGGGGATTTGTTGTGAAGAACTAGCATTAAAATTCAAGAGTACGGATAAATATCCAACAAAGTGGTTAACTCATTGATAAGGTCAGGAAAAGATACAAAACAGTGCTAACAAATTGAACATAATTAGTTTAGAAATTTTTTTATAGAAGACTTCAATTTAGAGAAACAAGCACCTTTGGCATATTGCAAATTTAAATGTTTTTCTATACAAAAGAAATTATGTTAAAATTAATAAAAGGTGATTGGATTGCTAACTCCTATAGCAATGAACTTAGACAAATATATTATTTTTTAAATAAAAAAATAAACAGAAAGATTAAAAATTTGGAAATTGGAACAATCAGGAAAACCAAAATCTGAAACAAATCTCACAATTAGTTGTGAACAACTAAACTAAAAATAATACCAAGTTCTCATTATAAATTCAAAGGAGGAAAGGGTTGCCACTACCATTTATCTGATAATTGTGATACATAATATTGAGACTAGACAGTAAAATCAGAGGTCAATAATGGCCAATAATTTATTACCAAAGGAGTTCATCAAAGAAAAACTATCTGAAATTTTTCATATTAAGATGCATTTTGGGTTTTGTTTGACCATAAATGGTAAATACAAGTTACAACTATAGGAAAGCTGGCATCTAGAGATTTAAGCGCATGATAAAAGATTTCTCAGGCTTACCTCACTCTGAAGTGCAGAAGTTGCTGATCCTCGATCATCTGGTTCTATTGCAAGGAGCTTCTCAACCAAAGCCAAGGCTGCAGGAGGAAAATCTCTAAATGTTTCGGAAACACGGCGTTTGTACTGTCGTTGAGGTTTAAAACTTGTTGCATGTGGTAATTTTGTTCTCTGCCAAAACTCTTCAGATGGGGAGCCACAAAGCTTAAAAATCTTGTGCATTTGTTCCACCTGAAGATAAGTAATATTGTCAATATACAATTGTTATGCAGAGGATTATTGTAGATGAATGGTGGAAATAGTCTTTATTTTTGTTTTTTAGGGAACGAAACCTACAACGCCAATGAGAATTAAACATATAATGTGGCATTCTTACAGTTTTAAGAGAGTATATAAGAATAATTGCTGAAGAAGGAAAATATCTTTATAGAATTAGAAAATGATAAAAAAGCAACCAACCACAAAAGATATTTTACAAAATAATCATGAACTTTAAGGTTCTCATATACTTCTTAGGCCTATTAAGGATATGTCGAAAGTATGCAATATGCACCAAAGCTTTACATAGAAATGACTGGCAAATGATGATTCATGTCACAGATCCCAAATAGATTTTAAAAGAAATATGTAACTTTATTGGGCCTGATTACACTTGAGGAAAATAATCAGGAAATAATCATATTTGATATTTCTATAACAACTAATTCCTGTAAGTTTCATGTTGACAGCAAGACATGAAATTCGGAGATACACTTCTCACATGTTGCTATAAATGTTTGAACTAGCTGCACAGCGTCCAAGAATCTGAAAAGGGATCATAAGAATCTTATCTTGGAAGAGCAAAAAGACTGATGAAGAGTCACTCAATTGTTTTACAACCAAATTGTCTACTAAACATGAAGGCTAAAGAACTTAGGGAACATTTTAGAATAAACAACCATTCCATTATGTCATGTTTTAACTTCTAATCAAACTACAATTCTATCACATTTTCAGGCCAAAGGTTGTGTCTGAATTTTAAAACCATAAATTTCAGATGACAGAAATAACTTGAATCCTTCAACTAGGAGGTGTACAATATCAATATTAATCAGAGAGCAATACCTCTGTTCTTCCTGGCATGATAGGCTTTCCAGCCAGCAATTCTGCTAGAATGCAACCAGCACTCCACAAGTCAATTGCAGCTCCATACTCTGTAGCACCAAGCAAAAGCTCAGGCGGTCTATACCACAGAGTCACAACACGGCTAGTCATTGGCTCCTTTTTATCAGGATCATAAATAGTTGAGAGACCAAAGTCTGCAATCTTAAGAATTCCATTGCTGTCAACCAGCAGATTTGAACCCTTGATGTCACGGTGAAGTACACCATGACTATGGCAATGTTCAAGGCCACGGAGTAATTGCTGCATATAACATTTAATCTGCAACCACCATTTAAAAATATATACTGTAAAGATAAATTTTCTACAATCAATCAAGAATACATTCTAGTCTTTAGCCACTTGTTTTGCCAAAAAGTTATAAATCCCCTAATAATGTAAAATTCACAATCCTAACCTTTCTATAATAAACAATAGAGTAAAGGAACAAGTTGGTCCTTGAATTATTAGGTCTATTTGATTTTACTTCCCAAAATCAGTAAATGAACAGGTTAGTTTATAAAAATAACAAACTCACTATAAGTTAGTCTTCTAGCAACTGAAAAAAGGACTATTATACAAAGAGTTAGTTATTTCCAGGGACTAACTCCAGCATTCACCACTTTCCGAAGTCTGAAGATAAATTAATATAATAATAATTCATTAACAAGTAAACTACCACATCTATTAATGTTTCAAAATAACCACAATGCTGCTGAAAGATCCTTGAAAGAGACTACCTCATAGAAAGTAAAAAAATCAAGCTTATGAAGACCAAATATGCATTTATGATTCCTTCAAAACTAATTGTTTGTCTCATAATGTAATTTTCTTTGAATTTCTTTTCAACTTTCTATATAAGAAAGAAACAACTAGTTCAAACAAAAATGGCATCTACCTGAGGCTCAGTGAATTTTAAGCCAGGTACTATTTCTAGTTCAGCAAGGTCATGTTCCATGCACTCAAAAATAAGATACACGCTGCTAGAAGTCCTTGATGTGATAATGCCCTCAAGCTTCATGACATTTGGATGGTCAAGTTGACGCAAAATGTAGATTTCCCTAGCCATAAAACGGACACTTTCTGGATCTGAATTTGAAAATCGCACTTTCTTCAATGCCACAACTTTACCTGTTTGAGTATCACGAGCCTTAAATACACAGCTATAAGCACCTTGTCCAACCTGCATACATTATCCACTAGAATGTGACCATAAACAGCTTATGAGATAATAAATGATGGGAAAACAGCACAAGTAATCAAAGAGATCACAAGGGCACCAAACATGAAGACAAGCTTATGCATACCGGTTTCTACATGCCAAGAAGTGTAGAATAGATATGATAAGTCAATAACTAGTTCCCCAAGCATACCCATATCCACTTAGAAAGAACTGCTAAATTAAATTAAGAAAAATAAAATTCAGCATCATCAAATAAGAAAGGTAACGTTTTTTATTTTGCTTTTTCAAAACAATAATGTTTATCTTCATGTCTTGAGGAATCACCAAGGGATGCATGCCACAATGATGGTTTGATTGTCAAACACGTGGTAGACCACCTTATTCTCACATTAGACAATTAGGTATGAAGATCTATTAAACAACTTGTACTGTACAATCCTTTCAAAATGAAGAAAAAACTATTTTTACAATTCTCAGGAAGAAATATGCCAATGTACCAATACGCCAGATTGTATATATTTCATTGGACAGAATAACATGCTTATAGCTCAAAGGTAAAGAGCACAGCCCAAAGAGGAACAGCTAGTACATGAACAGAACTGTTATTTTAAAAGATAATGAGAGGTTATATTGAAAAACAGCTGTTCAAAGATCCATCGACAACAATTTCATCCTGAGGTAAAGCAGATAAATATTAGTTATACTAAATAATCATCATAAGATTAAATATTAGTCATAATTATCAAAAACAACTCTGAGTGAGCTGAAATACCCAATTCTTATGCAAAATGTGAACCAAACAGAATAAATATACGGATATATTGAGGCAAAGTAGAAAAAGTGCAGATATGTTAGAACTAACTTGGCCTAACTTCTCGAAAGAGTCTAGCCGTCGAGGAACCCACCCTTTGATGGCATCCCCTGCGACGGAAGATAACCATAATGGCCATCCAGCAGCAATATGTTCTCCTTCTGCATTTGGTGTCATGCTAAGTATTCTAGACATCCTTGACTTTCCTTCTCCAATGCCAGTATCTAATGTTGTACATTTCTGTCGCTGGACTTTTGTCAGTGTTCCATCAACTACCTTCTCGGATGGTCCATTGAGGGATAATCCCGAATTTGCTTGTGAATATTTCTTAAGCACCCGGTTTACTGAACCATTTGTGTCCATGTTGACACCACCTAACTGTACAGGTGAGAGAGCAGGAGGAACTAGTTGTACTGATGACTTGTCTTTCTCTTTCTCATCGTCTTTTTCTTTCTCAATCTCATCAACTTTATTCTTGTGTTTTGAGCAGATGCTCCCCATATTCTTAACCTACAACCCCTTCTCTACAAAAGGGTATTTCTAACAATCTATGACCACCTTCTTCGAAAATTGTTCGTTTTAAGAACTGGGTACACTGCCACCGTTCTAACTCTTATAATCACTCAGCCATTTGCCTTAAAAAACATGTTTGGGTTTTCAATGTTGAAGCCAAAGACGACCATATCAAAGGGAAGCCTAGGTGTTTCAGGTTCTGCTTATATGATCAAAATCAACCTTACAAAAAAATTAAAACTAAAATAAAACATGATGCAATATACCAATTCTTCCCCAGAATAAACTCAAAAATCGTATTTCACAAAATCTATTAAATGCGTAATCACCGGATCCCCAGCTTCC
Source organism: Chamaecrista fasciculata (assembly GCA_003254925.1). NCBI lineage: Eukaryota > Viridiplantae > Streptophyta > Magnoliopsida > Fabales > Fabaceae > Chamaecrista > Chamaecrista fasciculata. The sequence continues at coordinate 146,052 of QANZ01047505.1, forward strand.
AGTACCTCAATTAGAATTCAGACTTTTTGAACGTAAATTGAAAACCACTTTCCCAAAAGGAAGAAAAAAAAAATGAGTAGGAAATCCCAGAAGGTGTTGTTTTAATTCAAAAGAAAAGGGCTAGATGAGAATAAGACAGGGGTTGGTTTTTTAGAAGAAAGATGAGAAATGCTAAAACCTTGACCAGAATTTCCTGCACAGAACATTGAAGGTCACAATGAACAAACACCTAAATGTTCTCGAATGCAGGGCTTCTGGCCGGTCATTCACGATGATAGCAAATTTCTTCTTCTTCCCTCGCTGATTTCAACAGCAAAATCAAAATCAAAAGGGGGGAAAAAGAAAAAGGGATCAAAATTCAACTCCAGTTCCTTGTATACACAGCAAAACAGGGAGGGAAATTGAAGGTGAGGAGGATTAGGAAGGACATTAATGGAAAATTAAAAAAAATTAGAAAAAATTAGGAAAAAGAAAAATCTAGGGTATTAGGTTGGAATTGGGGATGCGGGTAGGTTCGAGCGAGAGAGAGAGAAAGATAGAGAGGGTTTTTCGGGGCGTGTAAGAGCCCCGAGAATTGCGAAGCACCGAACATTGTGAAGATTTGACAGAGTGAAGCGTTACCGTGTGTGTTTCTCTATCGTTGTCGCAGTTCTTTCAAGATTTTCTTCTTCTTCTTCGCCTGAAACCACAGATTGCAATATGCATAATCGAATTGCATAGTAGAAGTGAATAATGAAATTGCATGGATTGCTAGCTCCCATTGTTATTCTTAGTTTCTTAGCTTTCGCCATGAAACGAAACGAAACGAAGAAGAGGGCAATATTACGTGAAGAATTCAATAGCTAGTATGTATCGCACTAACATGTAATTCTTCTTAGAGTGTCCAAGTGTTCACTGACACGTGGCAATAAAGTATACGAAGAAGTCCATTCTGTTTTTTGTTTCTTTTGGTAAGGTATAAAAAGTCCAGTTATTGCGTTTGTGACGTGTGTGTCAAACTAACTAACCATAGTCGTTTATACTTTCCATTTCCAGTAAACTAATAATTTAGTCTTTAAAAATTATTAAATTGATAATTCAATCTTTAAAACATTGAAATATACAATTAATTATAAAAGATTAAAATGATATACTCTTTAGTCCCTTAAAAATTAAAATGATATACTTTTTAGTTCATAAAAAAACTAATAAGTATATTATTTTAATTTTTCAAATATTAAATTGTATATTTTAATCTTTCAAGAATCGAAATATTAAATTGGTGATTTTTCAATGATCAAATTATTAGTTTACTTTTTTTATCCTTTTTATTACCCTCAAAGTATTTCTTTTGTAGTTAAATTTTAAGTTTCTTTTCAATACGTTTTGTCTTTTTTTTTTATGAAATTATGAATTTCTTCCGCCTATTCGTGTAATAGTTCAGATGAAGACTAATTCTATCGAGTCAAGGAGTAAAAAATTTAAAATTCTCCCAACAATATTAACTCTAAGAATCGAACTTAGGTCCTCTGACTGCAACTCGTCAATTACTTTACTAAACCATTATATTGTTGATTGGAAAAGTGAGAGTTTTCTCTTTTTTTTTTTTTCATTTTGCAATTGAGAGAGTTATCTATATATAAAAAGTATTACATGAAAAAATTTAAAAAAATAGTTATTTTTTATATAAAAAAAATCATAATAAATGAAAAGCATTGTATAAGTATCAATAATCCATTAAGTTGTGACAATATTTTTTGGAGTTAAAAGAACTTTTAAATAATTTTTTTTTGGCCTGAACAACTTTTAAATAATTTAGTAATTAGTTGTATGTATATATAACACATAAACATTTTGTTTTTCTAACTAATTTATACTTATCAATCTTTTTCAAATATGTTAGATTTAACACACACACAACACATGTATATATATAGTTACATATATATAACAGCTATATATAGCATTTTTTGAATGATAATAATAAACCTCATAAAACACTTTAAAATCACATAGATTCGTGTTGATCGCATAAGTAGTTATAGGAAGAAGGTAGGTGTGCATGCATACATATAAATGTCAAAGTTTGAGAGAGTGCATGTGTCATTTTTACACAACACATGTATATATAGTGCAGAGCATTGAGACAAGATCTCATGCACCAAAATAATCCAACCACATACACATTCCTCCAAAATATTCGTCAACCGACACGTGTCCTCACATGCACACTCACAACACTAACTTCATCATTCTTCTATACGACCTTAGCTTCCATATATATGCATGCAGCAACAATAAGAAGAGTATGACAACTTCTCTCTCTTCTCTCTAGATTATATATACAATCTTCTTGATCTTTCTTTCCCTTAATTGGTTCAATAATAATGGATTTGATGAACTGGTTGATGGACTTAGTGGTACCACCAGTGAGCATGGTGGTGCTGGGTTTTGCATGGCCAGCACTATGGTTTATGAGTGGATGCGAGTGGCTTTACAACACTCTTCATGCTGAGGATATGTTTGACAAGGTCGTCATCATCACGGGAGCTTCTTCTGGCATAGGAGAGGCAAGTTCATATATATATATATATATATATATTTGGTGAAAGTGTGTTTTTGGTCCCATATATATCTTTTACTTAGATCTCAATTTAATCCCGTATCTTTTAATATTGCATTTTTTGTTTTATATCTTTTGATCAGGTTGCAGATTTAGTCTTATATCTTTTGATCAGGTTGCAAAATTCGTCTTGTATTTTTGCAAAATGTTTCACATCGTGGAATTAACGGTAAAACTTTTTGCAAAAATATGGGACAACCTGAGCAAAAGATATTGGACGAAAAATGCAAAAAAAAAAAGTATAAGGGATCAAATTGAGACATGAACAAAAGACATGAGATCAAAAGTGTATTTTGACTTCCACATTTTCTTTTTGTCAAGTATAGTGGATTCTTAGAGACAATTAATCTATTGTCAAACATAAAATATAAACATCACTTTTAACAAATATTGGAACCTGAATTGAATACATTGAGTAGTGGCTTTCATTAATTGGACTTATAAATGTTTATGTTTGTATAATGCGATTACACTTATATTGTGAATATGGATGCAATGATGCATGCAGCAAATAGCATATGAATATGGGAAGAGAAGGGCGAATTTGGTGTTGGTGGCGAGGAGAGAGCAGAGACTGATAGGAATAGCAGAGAATGCGAGGTTAATGGGAGCAAGGAATGTTGTTATCATGGCTGCTGATGTTGTTAAGGAAGATGATTGTAGGAAATTTGTCTATGAAACTATCAATCTCTTCGGTCGTTGTATGTTTCATTTTCTTCTCTCTCTTTTTCAATGTCCTTAACTTTCTTTTTTGTCATCTTTAAAATACGGGTAAATTACACTTTGGTACACTGTGGTTTGACCCTATTTTATTTTGGTACACTGTGGTTTGAAACCTGACACTTTGGTACCCTGTGATATTCTCCATTAAAACTTTAGTACCTTTTGGAACTATTTTGTAATTTTAACCATAACAAATTTTGCAAAAATTACATATTTACAATAATAGTAACACAAACTTATTCATTTCAGATTTTTCATCATGCATGTGATTATCTAGTATTTTAGACCCCCTTTCTGGTCGTCCATGTTTAAAACTATAGTCTATAAAATTAAAAATAAGAGAAAATATACTATTTGGTCTCTCTTTCTTTACTAAGTTAACAATTTAGTCCCTTATTTATTTTACATACATATTTGCGTGCCCGTTAGGGCACGCAAAGCCCCTAGTCTTTGTATATGTATGAGATATTACATTAATCTTAACATATATTAAAAAATGATGATGCTTAAAAATTTGCAAAAGCATAATAATGAATTAAAAAAAATTCAAGTGCAGAGAATGAGAGAATAAATTAAAGTTTTTTAATAAAATTAAAAATATTTTTATTTGTTGCAATATGAGTAAAAAATACAATAAAATGAAAAGCGCTAGAAGGAGGGCTTGAACCTCCGACCTTGTGGTTAACAGCCACACGCTCTAACCAACTGAGCTATTCCAGCACTTGGACTATAGAGTAATATTTTAATTAATCTACTAATGTTTGTCTTTTTTGTTGGGCTTTGAATATATTTTAAATTCATTTGGATTTTCTCTGTCTTTCCTTCTATTAAGTTTATTTTTTTTCTTGATTTATTGCATAGTGGACCATCTTGTAAATACAGTAAGTTTGGGGCATACATTCTACTTTGACGAAGTTGCAGACACATCAGTCTTCCCTATTCTCCTGGTACAAAATTTTACTACTTCTAATTTGTATACAAGTTCACCAATTTTAATTATTTGTCATAAAATTTCTTATTATCAGTCATTAAAATATACTTTGAAAATAAAAACGATGAAAAATATTTGTTTTCCTTATTGATTTCACCATTAATTGATGATTAAAACAACTTAATTATATATATGATTTGATTATTAGGACATCAATTTTTGGGGCAACGTTTATCCAACATTTGTGGCTCTTCCTTACCTTCAACAAAGCAATGGCCGTGTTATTATAAATGCATCCGTAGAAAATTGGTTGCCTTTGCCAAGGATGAGTTTATATGCCGTAAGTATTTTATATGACTTTAAAGTTTTCACATTAATTAATGATTAATCCGTATTTCAAACTCCAAAGTTTAATTAATTAACTCTTGCTTTTCTTTGATATCCATATATATATATATATATCTTGGGAGAGATTAGGCGGCAAAAGCAGCATTAGTGAATTTTTATGAGACATTGAGATTTGAATTGAGGGATGAGATTGGAATAACCATAGCCACACATGGTTGGATTGGAAGTGAAATGATGAGTGGCAAATTCATGCTTGAAGAAGGTGCTGAGATGCAATGGAAGGAAGAAAGAGAAGTAAGTTATGACATTCTCATTTCAGGGACTAAAAAAAAAGTTTATCAGAAATTATGTGTCATCTTATAATAATAACTTATTTCTTTGTCTTCCTTGAAAAAATTGAATTATTGATTTAGGTGCACGTGAGCGGTGAATCATTAGAGGAATATGCTAGATTGATTGTATGTGGGGCATGTCGAGGTGATGCTTATGTGAAATTTCCTAGTTGGTACGATATTTTTCTACTATATAGGATGTTCACCCCTAATATTCTGAATTGGGCATTTCGGTTGCTCATTTCACCCCAAGGGGTGAGTAGAACTTCTTCACTTTTAGGCACCGGAAGACCTATATCAGAAATTGTCGGAAAGCCTATGTTGGATAACTTTTCTGGTCAATCAAGTCCCGAGCTCAAGTTTGAATGAGTGAATAATGAGTTGAAGGAAATCAAATGCTTCACATAGATCAAAGTGGCTTTATGAATGGTGTGTAATGAACATTTCTTAGATTTGTAACCTTGTTTGTAAGCAGAAAATAAACTTGTGTTCAATATTAGTAGTTAATCCTTTCAATATATAGAAGGCTCATCCACTAAATTTGATTATCATCATCTCCTAATTAACTCATGTTCAGAAAAACTAATCAATTGGGGTTAGGGTTTGAGACAAAAATGAGTCAAGGATACAATTATCACTAGATAAAGGTTATTAAAAACAAAATTGACCTTTTATCATCTATAATTTAAGATTATACCACAATCTTTGTCCCCTCCTTGTTTTCAATTTCACTTATTTTTCTCATTGTCTAAAACGCCAAAATGGATTATGGATTTTCAGGCCAAAAAAAAAATTATGGATCTGTCTAATTGGTTGTTCAACTTATGGGTATTGACTATTGAGCTGGCCTCAGCTTGACCAACGCCTTATTATATATTGACAAATATTTACATTGGTCCTAAAAAATATGAGATGAAATTTTTAATCGAATTGGTCTCGAAATGTTCAATCCGTATTTTAAATTGGTCTTGAAAAAAGTTAGTCAAAAGAATAAAATTGACCAAGATATAAAACATTGATGACGAAATTGACATAAAAAAAAATTAGGATTAAATCGACAGTTTATGCAAAGTTTGGAGATGAAATTAGTATTTTTTATTAAATAAAACCTTATATGCTCGAGCAAAAGAGAAACTATGGCTCCTCTGGTTGGCGGGAAAACCAAGCGCATGATTCGTAAGCAGAGGCTGAAATTGTGAGTGGTGAATTCTAACGAAATTTAAGTGTTGGATTCTGTAATGGTCACTGAAAATTTACGCTTCAAAACGGATGTGTCTGCTTCTTTTCATCTCCTAAGGCTTCTTTCGTCAACATCATTTTCTTTCCAGGATTGGATTTCATCCATTTACTATAACATCTATGCTTGTAATTTTAAATTACTAGTTTCTTCTTTGCTGGGTTTTCATGGAAACCAGTATTCCCAATTTGGCAAATCTTCTGCAGCACTGCATCAGCAAGAAAGCCCTTCGAGCTGGTAAGGTTATCCATGGACGAATCTTTCGTATGTCACTTTTTTCTGATACCCTTCTCTTCAATAATCTCATTGAACTCTATTCTAAATGTGGTGATGTTAGTGATGCCTATCAAGTGTTCTGTAAAATACCTGAACGAAACATATATTCCTGGAATGCCATTTTGGGTGCTTATTGTAGACATAGCAATTTGCGGGATGCCTATAAGCTGTTTGTGGAAATGCCTGAAAGAAACACTGTGTCATGGAACACTATAATTAGCACAATGGTGCGAACTGGGTTTGAAAAGCAAGCATTGGATACTTTTGACTCAATGATGCTGGAAGGATCCATGCCGTCACATATCACATTCGCTAGCATACTTAGTGCGTGTGGTGCTTTATTGGATGCCGAGTTTGGCAGGAAAAGCCATGGTCTTGTGTTCAAGGTTGGCCTTGACAGTAATTTGTATGTTGTCAATGGTCTTTTGTGCATGTATTCTAAGTGTGAACTCATAAGGGATGCAATTCATGTTTTCAAGGACATCCCTGATCCTAATGAGGTTAGTTTTACAACGATGATGGCGGGATTAGCACGGACGAACAAGGTAAGAGAAGCTTCGGAAATGTGTAGGCTGATGTTGAGAAGTGGGATTCATTTAGATTCTGTATCACTGTCAACTATCTTGGGTATCTGCTCAAAGGGAGAATTTGAGGAAACTGGTCTCTATGGTCAAAATTATGGCTTCTCAACTATTGTGCAAGGCAAAGAAATACATACACTTTCGATTAAATTAGGATTTGAAAAAGACCTCCATTTGAGCAACTCACTGCTCGATATGTATGCAAAAAGTGGAGACATGAACAGTGCTGAAAATATTTTCACTAGTATGCCTCAACTTAGTGTTGTTTCTTGGAATATAATGATTTCTGGGTATGGCAACCAATACAAATGTGAGAAAGCTTTAGAATATCTGCAGAGCATGCAGTCATATGGATTTGAACCAGATGATGTCACTTATATCAATATGCTAGCAGCATGTGTAAAATCTGGGGATGTTAGTACAGGGCGTTATATATTTAACAGCATGCCATGCCCAAGTTTGACTTCATATAATGCTATGCTCTCAGGCTACATCCAGAATGCAGATCACAAAGAGGCAGTTGAACTGTTTAGAAAAATGCAGTTCCAATGTTTACATCCTGATCGAACTACTTTGACCATTATTCTCAGTTCATGTGCTGAAATGGGACTTCTAAATTCTGGAAAAGAAGTTCATGCATGCTCACAGAAGTTTGGGTTGTATAATGATGCATATGTTGCCAATGGTCTTATTAATGTATACTCAAAATGTGGGGAAGTGGGGTTGGCAAAGCGTGTATTCGGCAAACTTCCTGAACCAGATGTTGTCTGTTGGAACTCAATGATAGTGGGATTCTCAATCAATTCCCTTGAAAATGAAGCTTTCTCTTTCTTTAAGAAGATACGAGAATGTGGCTTCATTCCTTCCGAGTTTTCTTATGCTAGCATACTGAATTCTTGTGCAAAACTTTCTTCATTGTTGCAAGGACAACAGATTCATGCACAAATCACAAAAGATGGCTTTGTAGATGACACATTTGTGGGAAGTTCTCTTATTGAAATGTATTGCAGATGTGGGAAAGTGGATAAGGCCAGGTATTTCTTCAATATGATGCCATTTAAAAGCAGTGTTACCTGGAACGCAATGATCCATGGCTACGCCCATAATGGGTGTGGTGATGAAGCTGTTTGCCTCTACAAGGACTTCATCCAATCAGGTGAAAAACCTGATGATATTACTTTTGTGGCTGTTTTAACTGCATGTAGCCACTCAGCATTGGTCGATGAGGGGATTGAAATATTCACTTCAATGCAGCATAAATATGGAGTGACGCCAATGCTGGATCATTATACTTGCATTATTGATTGTTTGGGCCGTGCTGGGCGGTTCGATGAAGTTGAAGTCTTTTTAGATAGTATGCCCTACAAAGATGATCCAGTTGTTTGGGAGGTTGTTCTAAGCTCGTGTCGAATTCATGGTAACTTTAACTTAGCCAAAAGAGCAGAAGAGGAACTCTTCCGACTGGATCCTCAAAACTCTTCCCGTTATGTGCTTCTTGCCAACATGTATTCTTCTATGGAAAGATGGGATGATGTAAGACGTGTTAGAGATATGATGACTGATAAACAGATCCGTAAGGATCCTGGTTATAGCTGGAGTTAGTGCAAGAATTGAATGGAGTGCAGTAATATTGCTTTGATTAGTCTAATTTAAACTAAAGAATGAGATCTCATTATCATGATACATGGAATTGAGGTACCTCTGCAGAGACCTTGATAAATTTATTAAATTCTCCAGGGGAATTTTGATTGTTAATTGAAACTACCTCCTTGAAGTTGATGACAGTTAGTTTCACTTATCTTTCAAATTTTGAGCTGGGAGATGGTCATTTCTCCTGATGGGTCCTCAATGAATTGGAGCAAGATTCCCGCTTATTGCTTGTTTATTCTCAAGTTTGATCACATTTTCATGGAGTATGGATGACACACGTTATAATATGGAGAAATAGAGCTTTAATCCCTTGAAACATTACTGACAAGCACATTATATTTGATAGGGCACTGTCCAGAAATTGTAACTTCAACAGTGTGGAGTCTTAGCTTGGAAGGTATGCTTTGCCCCCAGATAACCCTTGGTACATATAAAATTTAATTCCTAGGCAACTTGAATCCTACATTTATAAATATGTTAGGATATTAACACATATGACAATAATTTTAAAATCTATGCGTTGTTTATATCCTAGATAAACATATGAATGGTAATTTCTTTACGTATATGTATCAAACTCAATTTTTTTGAGGTAGAAATGGTGATAGTTGGCTTTTCAGGCTTCCAATGAATTCTACTATGTTCTCACCTGTTGCTGGAATAGATGGATTTATGGTTGTTGATTGTGAGCAGCACCAAAAGTTCTTTGCTTTGTTTTACCTGATGAAACATGTCCTAAGATTCTTGGTCAATTGAGATAACACTTGACATAGGTATTAAATCTGGTATTATCATTTGCTTATTCCTTTCTTTGCTATCTTATGCTAACACTACGCTTGCAATTCATCTAACTTTATGGGCTTCCTGCGACGGTTCATTTTCATATACTTATGCCCATTTATTGAAGCAACTTATTTATATATATCTTAGTGAATCCTTTAACTTATCTGTTGTTGCTTTGAGCCAAACTTAGACAAGGCCCAATTCTTTTGGCTCTAGTTTGCTGTTGGACCCAAGCTACCCCTAGTTCTGATAATTCTCTTGAGATAAGGATGCCTTGAGACAGTTAGGGCTAACCATTTACATGATGCTCATCATGTGGCAAAGCTAGCTTCATTGGTCTTATTTTTTCTTCACCGCACACAGATATAAAAAAGGTTCTCTTATGAAATTTCACTAGTTTAATCGTTTCAAATTTTGTGTATTTTTTTCTTTTGAAAGATTTCAAAAAAAATTGAAGAAATTTTGTGTATCTTTTAAATTTTCACATTCATGGACATGTGTTGAACACGGGTCGTATGTGTTCGACATGGCAACACTTCCTCAAAATAAATTCTCCTTGCTTTCTACCTCAAACTTTCAGCATACCTACCCTAGAAAAGACCACTTTAGATTCATTATTTCCTTCTGTTAATTTTGAACTTTAGGCCATGAAGATGCTGTCAGAATACTGACAAATTAATGTCTCTGTCAGAGTTGCTTTGGGCTTGCGTCTTGCACTCTAAATACAATTGTGGCGATGATATCCTTCAAAGAGTGAAAAGGCTAGGATTGGTGCTTCCAACCTATGGAGGGGTATTTGCAACACAATTGGACTGATGTTGACAAAGCTATAACTGAAAGCTGGGAGATGGGAGCAAGGCGAGATCCTGGTTTTACCAGACTTATTAATGTTTCTGAGGTGGGAATGTGGAATACTAGAACCCCGTGGGTCACATTGTTACGGGTGTTTCTGGCATGATGTTGTTCTGGGCTATTTTGAGTTGGGTTGAGAATTTTACTCTTCTTGTTAGAAATCTCAACATGCTGAGGAGCTTTCCAGACACTTGAAGGTTGGATCAAAACGTAAAGACCATAAAGAAAGGATCTTGTGGTGGAGTTCCCTAGGACCATAAAGGTGCTTTGGATTGAAGGTAAGGTTTTCAGTCTCAAATTCAATTCATGTGGCTTTCTGTTGACAGAATTGCATGGATGATTTTTGTGTGCGTATGGGGAAGTATGCTTTTGTTTGGTTCTGATTGTACTCAAACTAATTGATGGTTGGCTTGTGGGTTGATTTTCTTAAGTTTTTATTAATGAACTCAACTAATCCGAACCAACAATTGATGGGTTAGAGGATTCCTTCACTTTATTTGTTTTTTCTTTCCTTAGTACAATAAATTATGATGACTTTATTAGTTTATAATATTCCACGGTTGATAACTTTTTATTTGACTTTTTTAAAGAAAAAAGCCAACTTAAGATGTAAAATGTAAGAACTCTTAATTGTCAGATTTCATCATTTTATAATTGAATGAACTAAAACAAATAAAAAAAGAAAATTCTCCAAAAAATAAAAAACCCAGATAATAGGGATGATGTACTTAATGTGATGAGGCCTACCACATGGAAAGTATATATATTGTGTCAAGTATAATCAATATTGGATAAAGTGGGGACTAAGATTAGTTTAGTCCCTTTATGGAAGTTTCAAGGATGAAGCCTCAAAGGTTCTCTTGTCTATGTCATCGTCTCAATCCTTTCTCAATTATTGCTTTTTAGAGCAAAATTCAGAGTATGCATCTTCCACATGCACATCTTTTAGATTTTGACTAATTGATAATTAACTTTTCGCCAAATGGACTTGTGCCTTATTGCTTGGACTCTTACATACCCTTTTCATCAGATTCCTTCAAGTTATGATTTTTGTTCGAAACCTAGTTAGATTATGTGATGGAAATTATGTTTAATGTTAATTCAGTGGAGAGAATAAATTGAACTCCTCAAGAAAGTGACTTCAGTTCTTTAACAAGAAGTCCATCTATATATGGAACCATCCATCTATAAATGTGTTAATTTGGTCTTGAATGATATTCTTTCAGGTCAATTCAATATGTATGTATGTATGTATGTTTAGCTTATTAAATTTATTTGACTTTTTCATTTAGCTCCTTGAGTTTGAAATGTACTAAAGTAGAAACTTATTTCTTTATGTAACGTGTACAAACCTGGTCGTCACAGACATGCCACCAATTACATCAGACAGAATCTTCATTGGTCTAGTTAGATAGAATGATATCAACAAATTGAAGAAATGAATGAATAAATTAAAATTCATTCAAAACGCTTTAAGCATAATTAAACAAATATAAGAACATCAATTTAAAGGATTTACCCCTTTATCTATTAGAGTTGAATTTAGCTGAGGTGATTAATTAATATACATGAATTTAAATCTCTACTAATAGAACACTGAAAGTACTTTAAATATAATTTTACCTCTAATGAGTTGAAAGATACCTATAAATAAAAAAATTGGACTGGTTTTGAGAATTCAACTTCTAACATTAATTTGACTTAATTTAGACTATTATGATCCTTATTCAAAGTCAAAACTTTACAAAGAAGTGCATAAATTGAAAATTAAGAACACCCAATTACTGTACATGATATATATATATATGCAGTAGATACAAGGACAGGGTACAGTATATCACGAGATCCATGAGTACACAGAACAGTAGTTTCAAACTCTAATTAATTCAGGAAAAAATTTAAATCACTTGAGTTTTCAATTATTGGATATGATAATTCTATCTATATATATATATATAAAATTCTTTTTATACGAAGAAGTTTGAGATGAAATTTCCAGATCCGATCCAACAACTAAAAATTCAGGACTCACTTTATTTACTTCAACTCCTGGATCGCATTAATTATATATATCTACAATATAATCCTCTACAGAAATACTCAAACTATCTCCTTCTCTTCTATTATCATCACCATTATTATTACCATAATAACATTCACTTTCTTCCCACATGCATTTCTCACCACCACCATTACTACCATCCCACCAAAACCCATCATCATCATTATCACCACCACTACTTTTCGCCTTATTCCTTCCGACCGCCGCCTCGGCGACGCCCTGCGCATCCACCGCCATGCCGGCTTCGGACGCCGCGGCCTGCACCGACCTCGGCGACATGTCTTGCTGCCGGAGCCGGGGATAGTAAGAGGACGGCAGGGTATCCGGGAAATTGAGCTTGTCCAATGTAGCCGGCTTCCTCAGGCAGAAGAAGGCGACATCGTGAGCCACCGCGGCCCCCTCCGGCGTGGCGTAAGTGCCGAGCCAGAGCCGCTCCCGGGAGCCGGGGACTCGGATCTCCGACACCCACTTGCCCCACTTCCGTCGCCGGACACCCTTGTACTTGGTCTTGCTGCTCTCATCAATCTGATCACCATGATCATCATCATCACTAATACTTCTTGTTGTTTTTGCACTCATGTTGTGATAAAGTTTTCAACTTTAATTTGTTGCGAGTGTTGTGAGACATTTCTATAAATATATAGGGATTGGTGGAGTTTTGAATTTTAAAGCAATTACTGAAGATGTTGATGTTGTTGATGATGTGTGTTGTAGGACCGTTGCAAGCTGGAAGGTTGAGGTTGACCAAAGATACAAAGTCAAAATTTTCAAAGGTTGAGGTTGACCATAAGAACCACACAAAACCAAGTGAAAACATGTTTGATATTTTGTGTAACTAGCTTAGTAGGTTTAGGGTCAACTATTTTTTTTTAATAAAATAAATATTATATATATATATAGTTAAATAGTTTTTTATGGCATTAATTAAAACTACAAATTTAATAATAAATGTTTTTTATTTTCAAAGTATAATTATTTTTTAACTAATATAAAAAATATTGAATTAAATAAAGTGGTATAATTTTAAGGTGTAATTAAATTATCTGTGTATATAAAATGCAGTACCAAAAAGAATTTTAACAAATGAAAATATATAGTAAGATCCAATTAATAATAAGTTGAGTAGATTTCTTTAAATGTACGTGTCAAAAGTGTGTGATATGTCTAATATATATGGACGGTGGCCTTTGAGGCTCTTTGATAGTGAGACATCTTCCAATTGGGTTTCATTGTGAAAGGACATGTTATGTAATTCCTTCAAACTACAATTAACTTCACCGCCAAGTAGTAGTTGTTGTTCTTGTTAGGCTTGATATTAATATTATTAGTCCTATAAAATAAAATTATAAATTGATTAAAATCTAATCATTTATATATGACTCAGATTTTATTTTTATTTTACATATTTTTCTGTTTAAAGTATATTTTCATAATTTTTTATTTTTGGTTGTAAATTTGTTGAGGTATAGAATAAACTTTGTCAAAAGTAATTCGTAATTTTAAATTTGTCGCTCAAATTTTAAATTAGAGATATACAGCTAACTTCACTCATCTAACCATAAAACAAATTATTGATGTCTAATTTTATTGCGTTTATTAAATGTCTTAATATAACATAAAAATAACTCGTAATACAGTTCTCAATGCTAGCACTAACATTGTTCATGGCATGTTAAAAATCTTTTTTTTTTTAAAAAAAAAGAGATTGTTGTCTTTTATTTTAGTTTTATTTTATAAAAAAATATTATCGCATAAGACGAGCGCGTGGATAAATGATATTGAAAATTACGTTAGCGATGACGTCATAGAAAAGATTCACAAATCACAACACTGAGTCTTGTGCGGTGGTCAAAGCAAAAAGATAATAACCCCCAAAAAATGTCAAAGCCATTTTGGTATTTTTATTCACGTGACATATTATTAATTAAAAAAAATTATAACAAAAACTCACTAATTATAGTGGAGAGAAAATACGAAAGAGAATTTTTTGTATAATAAATTATAAAAAATAAATCTTTAAATAATGTTATGATCAAGATATAAGAAGTTTTATCTACTTTTCTTTACAATAAATTTAGAGAAACTTTGATGAAAAAAAAATTGGAAAATTTCTTAAGGGCAATGAAAGGTCAATTTTGGTAAAGCTCCGAGGTATATTTAATCATAATCAAAAGAAACTAAGAAAGTATAATCTAATTTTTGGCTATGATTAAAAAATTTAATTCATTTGTTTGGACATCAAGCATCATGAATACCAATAAGATTTTCTCTTAGTCCTAAATTTAGCATGGACATCGGTATAATCAAGCAACTTTTTATACTATGCTTTTATGAAGAAGTGTATATGATCTACAGTGTAGTAGTGTAAAGTTTGTGCAGTATAAAGAGAGAAGTGTGAGTCTCGCTAATACTTTTTCTCTCTAACTCTTTATTTCTTTCTCGATATGAAAATGCATAAAACTAAAACTGTAGAGGATCTAGGTTCTCTATGAAGTATAGACACTTCATTTTAAAAGTGTGTCGTCGAGTTAGACACTTGTTCTTGTTCGACACCCGTATGACACATATACAGCACATATATTTATAAATTTCATAATATAAAATCAATTTTTTATGATTTTGACATGACAAGCAATAGAAAATAGTGACACATATGACATATATTATAAAATGATATTATAATTTTTATTAATTATTTATTTATATAAATATTTGTCGTGTCGTGTAATTTTAAGAATTTAGCGTATTCGTATATCTGTTCGTGTACCGTATCTATGCCAATGTCTATGCTTCTTGTCTTTTATATATACGAATTTTCTATTTTCTTTAATAACTTAATAAAGAAACTTTCAAATTTTAAATTTGAATTACGAAAATAATATATATATATATATATAAAAGTTCGTCTTTTATAATTTGACTTAGTTTTAGCAAACTAAAAAGTAAAAATTATGATCATATAGGCCAACTAGCCAAGTTGGGTCTTAATTTCAATGGAGGCCCACACATTGTTAGTCTTCACTGTTTTATTTTCTCCTCAAGTGGCTGAGCTTGCTGACCCAAAAAAGAAAGGGTAAATTGTTTCGGAGAACCCATTCTTCAATCACAGCATCATGGTTCTTCTTCTTCCCCGCCGGAATCGACGACGTCAATGGAATCGTTTCGCTTCCAGGCTTCATTCACTTGCTCCATTTGATCCGGCGTCCATGGAATCGACGACGATTGAACCACATAGTTCAGATCTTTCGTACTGTTCTTCGGAACTTCGAATCGATCGGCGACGAGCATGGCGATGTCCTGATTTAGGTACGTAAGGTTGAATCTGAAATCGGAGAAAGTCGAATGAGCTTTCGCGTTCCCATTCTGTGCTCCACGACAATGGTGACCTGCGTTTCGGAGAAGACCAGCGAGATCGTTTCGGAGAAGGTCTAATCGAGCGTCGGTAACGCTTATTACCGGAACCCTAGGGTGAATCACGAGGTAGCCGACGAACGGTGCTTTGATTTGAAGAAGAAAGTGTTGTGATTTAATTTGAGGATAAGGTGTTCGGAGGATCATGGCCGGCGGGGGAAGAAGAAGAATCGTGGTGCTGTGGTTGAAGAACATGGGTTCTTTTTATTTTGGGGCAAAATTGTTTTAAATCCTAATTTATTCATTTTTTCTTTCATTTTAGTCCTGTCATAAAAAGAAAGGACCTTAATTCAAAAAAATTAAACTTTTAGGGAATGTAACCATTTTTTTCTTTTATCTAACGAAAAAATTGGATGAGGGACTAACCGTGAAATTTTTTAGAAATTTGAAGGACCAAAACAGAACTTTGAGCAAGCTTGAAGGATCAAAATAAGATTTAGGGTTTAGGGCTTGGGGTTTAGGGTTTTAGGGATTTTAATATTTTTAAGGACTAAATTGAAATGTTTGAAAGAGTTTGGGGACACTTTAAAATTTTATTTTGAGGATTTGGGATTAAAATGAATGAAGATGATGAAAAAGAGGGGGAATTGAAAATAATGGGATAAAATTTGAAGCCAGGGACCTATTTGACAACACACAAACTTTTTTTTTTATTTTTAAATAATAATGCTGATATGACGCATAATAATGTTGATGATGTTGATTTTGTTGTTGAGAGGGTTTTTGATTTGTGGGGCTTGATTTTGGAAAAATTTGGGGGTTTTGATTTGTTTGTAGTGTACTAGAATGAAAATTGTAGTTGAATATAGGGATTTTTTGATAAATCATAGATGTTCATTTGTCTTTTGAGGTTCTAAGGACTATTTTGATAAAGATCATAAACTTTTGGGATTAAAGTGTAATTAAATAAGGACCTATTCAAAAGAAATCTTATGAAAAGGAGAAAAATCTATAATATTAGAATTCTAAAGACCCTTTTATAATTAATTCTTTATGTTTTGATCCCTTTTAGTAAAGGGAAAGGACTTAAACGCATAAGAGAAGACTTTTTGGGAGATTTTTGACATTTTAACTAACATTTGCCGTTAAATCCTAACAGAAAAAAACCTCAGGGTACCAAATCGCTAACGGAGCAAACCACGGGGTACCACAATGCAAAAATTTTTCTTTCAGGGTACCAAAGGGGAACCGCCCCTAACCACAGGATATCAAATTGCAATTTACCCAAAAAGAAATTGGTTGAGCTAGATTTGGGTCTTTTCTGAAAAAATAAATAAATAATTGATATAGTGTAAGTAATTGTTATATAAAAAGAATATGGGAAAAATAATTTTAAAGCAAATAGATTTAATGATGATCATTTTAGGTCATTTTTTATATTTCAAATTAATATTATCAATTCTTTAAAAAAAAAGTATTTTTTAGTAGAACTTATTTTAAATATTTCAGAATTTGACAAGGAAAAGATGTTTATTTATATTAATGAAAAAAATCTATTCTCACCAAAAGATGTTTGAAGCATTCAATTTAAGCACCACCACTTTCATTAAAATATCAAGAGTAACTTATTAAATGGGGTTGGATTGTGGACCAATGAAAAAGTTCATTTTTGTTGTTTTCCTATATGTTTAGTTTCTTTCTCCCTAGCAATATGATATGATATTATTCTCTCTTGAATTCTAATGTGGAAGCATTCATTTGAACTTGGATCAACACGTCTTCTGAAACATTGAATCAAATCAAATCCATTTTGCTAGCCCTGATTTTGTTATCTCTCACTCTACAAGAAGTAGACTATTTCCTCTCACTTCTTCTTCCTCTTTTTTGTGTAATTTTTCTTTTCACTTTCAAGAAGATAGTCAGTGATGCAATTACAAAGTTATGGGTGTCAACTGAATTCACATTTGTGAGAGAATGAATCTCTAATTGGAAGCAAATTAAAGAATTAAATGCAGTATTTATTTTTTGAAATGATTTCTATGATTGATTCATCCATCTATCATATTCTCTTTGTTATGGAATTAGGTTAATTTTGGTCCCTAAAAATGTGATTTCATCTTATTTTTACCGTTATCTCTAACCTAAACAATTGAAATGAATTATTTATCACTCATATGTGTCATAATAAGCTAGTTGATAAAGTGGAGAAGAAAAATCTTTACTTTTAGTCACAAATTAGAGATATATTTATAGTTGATTTTTTAAAAGAGTAAAAGTTTTTCTTTCTCTCTTTTCCAAATCACTTATTATAAGTTTGAGGACCAAAATGAAACAAATATGAAAGTTTGAGGACTAAAACAAAATAAATGTAAAAGTTTGACAACCAAAACGAAACAAATGTCAAAGTTTGAGGACCAAAATGAAACTAACTCCACAGTTTGAGAACCGAAATGACCATTTAACCTATAAATAAATTTATGAAAATGTAATGAACCAGACACTTGGAACAGATTGATATCATACACCATGAGCTCCGAGAAGCAAAGTAATAGGCGTTGCAACTTGCAACTTAATTATTTCATATGTGCTCTTCATTCTAAGTTAGCATAAAACTTAGTTAGTTTAGCTTAAATAATTCTGAATGACTATTCTTTACCTATTAGAGGACTTTAATATTGCATCTATGATAAAAAGAAAACTGCTAGGTTGTCTATGGTTGACTAAACATTTCTATTATGATTTAATGGTGCGAAGGAGTTTTTGAACACCACATTTAGTTCCAACAAATTTAATTATGAAGAAGGTCTATGCATATTTTTATGTTAATCCTCTTTACAAGAAATAAAGCTAGTGATTATGTTTATCAAAAAAAAAAAAAAGCTAGTGATTATGGGCATGTTTGATTTTTGTTTTTCAAAATAGTTTTTTGGTTTTCAAAACAAAAAACAATGTGTATTTTTTTATTTTTAAAACAGAAAATTGTTTTTAAAAAATAGAATCAAACATGCCCTATGATTCTCCTAGTTTAACGAAAAGTGTTGAAATTAAGATTTTATTTTATGACTATGACTCTCAATTTTCAATGGATGTCTCTTAATAGAATCAAACATGACCTATGATTCTCCTTCAAGTTGATTTTTTTGTTTTTTGATAAAATCATTTTTAATTTATATGATCAAGAAACTAGCAGACTCAAACTGAAGTAGGTATACGGTGATGGATTAGACTTGCATAATATTTCTTATAATTTTGCTATATGTTTTACTATTAAAAATAAAACCAGTATCAGAAACATCTAAAATGATTAATCAATGGGAAAGAGAACATGAGATTTGTTAAGAATTTATATATTATCCTATAATTGATGAATCTAGTAGCAAAAGATCTAAAGAATTCGTCTAAGTTTGGCGATATTGCACAAGGGAACAAAGTAAAACAAGAAGCAAACTTGGTGGAAATGCTATCTTTGTTGAAATAATTATAAACGAAACACTGTTAAAAACAATAAAGAAACACAAACATGTCATACAAACAACGAATCAATGATTGAATATATATGATTATTTATCCATTTTCTATATCTATCTATAGCTGTTACAAAGTAATGATCACTTGAATCCTCTGATATGAGATATAGTAACCAAGAACATATTTAACTAGCCGCTAACAATAGTCGAGACCAAGTTTTTTAATATCATTGTTGAATATCATTCTCTTTGGGGGAAAGAAAAGAAGGATAGAGTACAGACAGTGAATGTGTGAAAGGGCTAAGTTATTATGATCTATTTTCACAATATACAATAAGATACAAGACATAGAACCTACTAAAAAAAAGAACAAATATTTTGACTAAATAGCTTCCTTAGGATCATGGAGGATTGTAATCCATAACTTGAACAACATAAGGATATGTCTATTGAATAGAATTGGACACAGAATATATGAAGTCCAAGAAGCCTGTTCCCTTCAAAAAACCCTTACCAGTTAAGAGCTCAAAATCCAACAATAAAAGGAAACCAATAATCGCGGCCTTCCCGTTTATTAATTCATTCTTCTCAGTAAAACCAAAACCCCCTGAGTCCTCATCAACCACCATTTTAACCTAAGCAAATTATGGAACTAGTAAGTCAAGAGCTGAGTATAATTGGAATTTTCTTGTTCTCTAAAAACACAAGATTAATGGTTATTCCAAAAGTGGATGTAATGTAGTTACCTCATCAACATTGACATCAGTGGCAGTAAAACCAGGTTGAGCCTTCCCACTAAAGACTATCTCAGTAGAAGCATCGGATATTGGAGCTCCTCCCATGCTGATATAAATGTTCTCCTCGTCGGTTTTGACTGGAAATATAAAGAGTGTCCTCAAAGGAGGGGTGAGAACTCTTAGCACTGGGTTTTTTGGATACCACTCTTTGATGGCTCCAGTCCGTAGATCAAATGTGCTATCAGTTGTTGGGCAAACTATACAACCATCCTATGTAAAGACAGGACCAGAAATGATCATTTCATTTTCAGTCAAGCTAAAGGAAAAAAAACAAACAGAAAATAATGAGGTACAAGTTTTACATCTTAGCTATCAGCTTTCATTTCATTTTAGAACATAGTGGTTAGAATTTTGCAGGGTTCTTGGTAAAGCAAAAAAAATAAAAAATCAGTACTTAGGTTTGTAAAAGCTAGTTCAGGCATTCCCCAACATTAGGTTCATAAAATCTGGTTTCTCTCCCTGGTGAATTCTGATTGCCCATTCTATATTGCCAAACACTCAGTACATCATAAAGTCATAATTCCTTTACTCTCATCTTTTTATTTCAAATATAGTTCTTTAATCTGGATGATTGTATGTGAATTGTCAAAAGTTAGTGCATTCCAACAACCTAGAAGACTGTTAGTTTCAAATGGGCCTTTAAACTTGTAGTTTATTCAAAGGCTTTCTGTTTTAAGTGAGCAAGAACATAGGTTTTGAAGAACTTTGAAACTGGCTTTTAGGATATATTAGGCAATCAAAATTCAAAAGGGTAGGGGCAGGGAAGAGATTGAAGGAGAAGGGAAGATTATCTTCCCATACCTGATCCCCTTGTTTGAATGTTAATATATAAGAGAATAATGCCCTCCAACACTCCACTTTCCAAAGAATGAGAAAACATCATAATTATCTCCTCCTTGTTTGGAAACTAGAAACTGGAGGGAAAGATAATGGAGGATTAATATTTAAACCTTCATTGTCCTTCTCCTTCACAAATTCAATATAACTCTGAGTTGAAAAATTTTGGAAGAAATATCAAAATCCAAACAATGAAAGGAGATAGGGGAGTTTAACCTTCCCTCCCGCTCCTTTACATTCTCCTGTAGTCTCTTCTACTCCCTTCTGCGCTTAATTCCTAAACATACCCATAGGGTTAAGCTTACTGTTTCACAATGCTAGAGTTATATTCTTGCTTTCTCTATTGTTTAAGAATTCTACAAAGATTTCTATCCACCCTCCCTCCTTGCTATAATCTAATCTAATACAAACTTGAACACTAACATATAGCTTACCACATTGTCTCAAATAAAGATCGCATCCTATATAACCTATAATGGGGATTACGTGTAATGGAAAAAATTTCCCAAACATAACCAGAGTATTTAAAAACACTTCAACATTCACACACCATTGGTAACATAGGTATCACAGATTCACAGCTATAATTGAATAACATCTTTTTAGGAATGTAGTAAAACCTGAGTAAGCTTGGCATTGAGCAAGCCTTCACTATAAGCACCTTCAGCAGGAGACCTATTCTCAATGGCGAAAACCTGATTCTTATACCACAGCAACAAAATGGTCTCGTTTCCCTGAATTATCACGCGTCGCTCCCCTCTCGGCAGCGCCGAAAGAGGCACCACCGGAATCCAGTTCTCGTTCCCGCCGCCGCCGCCTCCGTCGCCGGACGCCGATGATTCCTCGGCCACAGAGACCTGCGCCGCCTGACATCGGAGGCGCCGGCGGGAAGATCCGCCGCCGTGAATGTAATGGAAAGCGACGGCGGATTTGAAGGCGGGAATCGAGGGGGAAAGAAAAAGGGATTTGCGAGAGAAATTGTTGAGAGAGTGGATTCTGGAAGATGAAAGGGAAAATGAGGTTGAGGCCATGGAGATTTGGAGTTAGAGAGAGAGAGAGTGTGTGTGTGTGTGTGTGTGAGGTGACAGAGGAGAGAGAGAGAGAAGGGAATGGAGAAGGAAGAAGAGAGAGAAAGTTGAGGCTGTGCATCACTAGAAAGCAGAGTCCACAGAAACATGATAACGAAAGAGAGAAAGAAACGTTACAACGTCTCAGCCACATTTCCCAAATTCTAATAGATACTCCATTTTGGTCCCGGTCCCATTCATTTTTCTCAATTTAATCCCTCAATTTATTTTGTTAATTTCTCAATCTAATATTTTACTAAATTAATCACGTAATACTTTTTTTTTTGGTAATTGAAAGTTTAGTTGAGTTAGGCCCCGGGGGCTCACCAAGGTCAGGACAGGCCTTAAGGCTCTATGAGCGCTTACAGAAGTATTTACAGATTGCCTACCAACAAGGTCATCACATCGGTAATGGGAATCGAACTAACGACCTCGTGGGTTATGAGTCAACTCCTTACCAACTGGGCTAACCTTTATTGGCTAATCACGTAATACTTTAATTAAAGATGTAACACTATTAATTAATGAAATGACATTAATTATTATATAAACACATTTTTTATTAGTAAAATTAGTCATATAGATGATTTTTAGTTTATAGGTTTTATCGAAAATTTATAGAATTTACCAACAAGTGTTTGGTGTATTGGTTGGCGAGCTACACCCTAGGTGAGAGGACCCAAGTTCGATCCCCAGAGTCGATAGTGTTGGGAAGACACAACTGTTTCGTCTCTGTTGCTCGAATAAGATTAGTTTTCGCTTAGTCTCTGTTGCTCGAATAAGATTAGTTTTCGCTTAGATCGTTACACGAATTGGCGAGAGAAATCCATTAACATTACCTAAAAAAATAAAATAAAATAAAATTTATAGAATCTTTTATAAATTTATTAGTTAATATAAAAATAAAATTTGTTTATATATTAGTTAAAATATTGTAATATTAATTAATCATATATTATGTCTTCAAATTTCTTTTGTGGAGTTAAATTATAAGTTTCTTCTGCGTATTCATGTAACGATTTAGGTGAAGATTAATCTTATTCACGTTGAGAGTAAATAGTTAAAGTCCTCCAAACAATGTCAACTCAAAAAATCAAATTTTAATCCTCTCACTTGGGGTGTAGTTGAACGTTTGACATTTTCTCTTTCTAATTATACTTTTCTCTTTCTACACTATATTATAATAATATTATAAAGAATCCAAATTTATTTGTAGCTTGCTTAGCACTGTGGCACACCATTATTGATATATTATGTCTTCAATTAATTAAGTACTGAGATTTGATAAAAGAAAAATATCTTATATCATGTGTAACAATGAAAATGTTTTCAAGTCTTTTTTATTTGTTGATAAATGTCTCCTTATGTTTTTTTTTTTTGGACGTGGGTCTCCTTATGTTATTTGGACCAAATCTCATATATGAGCTTTGATGACAATATCTTTTATTATGGGCCCAAGAAGTATATAGACTTGATTAATTCTTTAATGGGCTTTTACTTTATGGATTATGAAGGAGGGATGCGAATAAATCTTTCTTCATTAATTGCTAGGTGCTTTTTCTCTATTTATGCCCAAATAAAAAAGGTTTTGTGAATAGAAAGTTTGTACTCAATTTTTTATTTAGTCTATTTCTAATAAAGAAAGTGGAAAAATAAAAAAGCTAAAAACATTTTATGTATTATTTATCTAATAAAAAATAGAAATGGACAAGTAGTATTTGTTGATAATGATGAATTGATTGAAACAATTTAACATGACCTACAAATGATATGATAGATAGTTGAGTTTTTTTAATTTTAATATTTTAAATTCGAACTATATCAAGTTTGTGAAAAAAAAATATTAATGGAAGTTTAAGTGGTCTCTATATTTTGAGAAAAAATAATTTTTAATTATAATTGAGGAATATGGCCAGATTTTTTTTAATGAAAATGAAGTGATTGAGACATGAATGCATGAATCTCAATGGTGATTGGAGCAAGAATTGAAGATTATTATATGCATTGCTTGTATATATAGTGCCTCCACTTTCCATTAATTGAGATTGATTTATACAGATTTTTGTTTATGATGAGTTATTTCATTGAAAACGATTGTTCTAGAAGAAATGTCTATGTAGAAAAAAAAATTGGGTGGTTAGTCAAAATGCTTCATAAAAAAAAAATCAATATTTGAGAATTATTTTGTTTTTAACCAATTTTTTTAAAAAAAATATTCCTTGCTAGTAAATTATTCAAAAAATAAAGAATATACTTAAAGCAATGAATATTTTTTTTAATAATTATGATAAATAACAATATGAAAGAAGGTAGAGAATAATACATTATTGATCATTTTATGAAGAATTAGAACTTTAATTATTTATTTTTTAATTGTTTTTAGATTTTAATAAGGTGGGGCCTTTTGGCCTTAGTGATCACGCACTTTGTCTTCTAAATAATTATTTGATCACATAGATTAAAAAATGATATCCATAAGTATCAATATTTCATCACGAGCCAAATCTCAAACTCATTTTAACATAATGTCATAATAAGAATTATTTTCCAGTACAACTTATCTCTTTAAAGAAACATGTACAAATGGCCATTAAAGTGTACACAAAGCAAAACGATGTGACAACTTTTGTTTTCTAAAGAGGGACAGATTAAAATATTAATGTCCTTTAAAGTTTAGTTACAAAGATAAGATCAAACCATTTCTTTAATTTTTTTACAAATAATAATAAAAACAAAGAAAACGGAAGAAAAAGAAAGAGATGCTAACATATGTTACCTACTGTTGGTTTTTATTATAAATTATTATAAAATATATAACCGAAACTTTAATTACATATTAAACCGTTTTGAATTATGCACTTATTTTTTGATTTAAACCGAAAAGTTAATATATTTTACTGTGGACGTTGCTTTTTGTGGATTTAAACCGTTTCAATAATCAATTAAAACGTGTAACTCATGTATCCAACGGCTTGCTGCTTGCTGCTTCATATATATATATATATATATATAGATCATTCTTGAAGAGGTGTGGGTCTGGAGTTTTTTGGAAAAAAATAGAGAATAGGAAAAAACAATACAAAGTGTAAAGTGAGAGCAAAACACTTGTGTCCTTGGGTAGAGAAAAAGTGTGGGAGTAGAGTCCTGTCTACTTCTTTGTGTAGAAGTTGTAGACTCAAAAAGGCGAGTATTTGGCCGTTGTATCCTGGGGGTGACGCGTCCGTGTACCACTACACCGGGGTTATAGACAAAGTTTCTACCCGTGGAGGGCGTGAATTACCTTAAAGAAAGCGAGATATCCGTGCCTCGGCCAAATACCACGCAGTCCGTCTTTACTAATATTTTTATTTCTTGTCTATTATTTTCTTATTTTCTCTTGTAGCCCCAACACCTACATTACAACTGATGAAAATAGTTTTATTAAACAATATCACCATTGCCAAATTGAAAATCTTAAATAATGCGATTTATAAAGAAATGAAAAAAATTACATTTTTGATCCTTCAACTTAAGTTTTAATTTCAATTTTACCTTATAAATTTATTTATTTTATTTTAGTCCTTCTAATTTGTGAAGATTGATATTTAACAAAAAAATATTAAATTTAAATCAAAATTAGATTTTTTATGATAAAAAATGTTTATTTATTTATTTTTAGAATTTTTAATGTAAGCATACTAGTACACTAAGTATCAATTAATTATATATGTACAATAAAAAATATGTATAAATACATGAAAATGTCTCACGTTCTGTATTTGTTGTTGAATAAATTAATAATATTATAAGTGTTAGAAATTTTCTTGTTGAATTTTTAAAAATTAAATGACCAAAGTTAATCTTATCATGAGCAACTTTATATCCAAAAACAAAAGTAAAAACTTGATTAAAAAGCTTTGGGGTCAGGATTAGCCAACCATATTATTGATTTGTGGGTTAGCTGGGATGTCACATAAGGATGCTATTCTACTTTATCTAGTAAGATTAAATTAATTTTGTTATTTCATATAAAAGAGTATATTTCCCCTTAATGTAATTTTTGTTAGAGATATGACTAAACTCCTTCAACCAATTATATTCAGCCTTTTGATATATTCTTATTTAGATATCTTTTACTTTCATTATAAAATATTATTATGTTGCTTAAAAAATATTGTCAAAATCATGTCATTCATCCCTATCATTTTCTCATACATTTTCTTTCCATGGACTTGATTATCAAAAAGACTCTTACAAATTTTATTTCATATTACATTATTGCACATACAAAGTGCAAACTATACAGATACTTATGCATTAGCTCCATTTTTAGTTTAAAACATTTCATATTCAACACTTGTGTTTACACCGTAAGCAATCAAAGTATTTGTGATTTTGTTTTATCAATTTTAATAAAAAATGTTAGTTTTATTTATTCCATTTTAATCGTCAGTTTTTATTACAGATTATTTATTGTTTTCTTGTATTTAAGTCGTTGATTTTAATTCTATAGTTAAAATCTCATTTTGGTCCTCAAACTATAGAATAAGTTTCATTTTGGTCATAAAATTATTTTTTATTTTATTTTTGTCCTTAAATTTTTATATTTGTTCTGTTTTAGTCCACAAAATGTAATTCTATCAAATTTTTATCGTTATTTTTAGTCATAAATTAAAATAAAAATCAACCACAATATGTTTTTTAGAAATAAAAATTACTCACAATATGTTTTTTTAGTCATAAATAACATAAAAAAAGGATTAAACACAATTATACAAATTTTCTTCTTTAGAAAGAAAAAAAAAAGGATGAATAATTGAGATACCAAAAGCAAGCGGCACAATTACTCCCACACGTGACCAAATCCTGAAAAAAAAAATATAATTTATTAGAATTACATATATATTTTGTTGGGTGCTAATATTTTTTTTTTTTGGCCTGAATTGGGTGCTAATATTTATAAACACATTACAAGCGCCAATAATAGGAAATATAATTAATTGGCCCCATTATTTTGAAGTTGAAATCTGACATGGAAAAGCCTATAAATATGTCCCACATCAATTCCACTCTCATTTTTTTTCTGGCAGGAAGAGCTGATTTTCCATCTCTTCTCCCACCATATATCTTTTTATTTTCTCTCACTTTCTTTCATTTTCTTTCCTCCCTTGATTATTTTCATAATCAAGACCAATTCTTCAACCTAGAGAGAGAAAGAAAGAGAGAGAGAAGGCAATGGAAAGCCTTGAAAAGAAAGTGCATGTGTTTATGGGGGAAGATGATTATTCTGCAAAATCTGCAGAATTAAACAATATTAATGGCTCTTTAGAAGAGGAAGAAGAAGAAGACTATGATGATTCAGAAAATAGCAGTGTTCATCATCATCATGATCCTCATAGAACCCTATATTGGGAATCCCAGGAGGCTCTGCTTCAGGTACATACTATTTTTTAATTTTTTAAAATTTTTTCTGGGTTTTCAAATTACAGAGACTTCAAATTTTTTTTAATGTTTGTGCTTATTTTAAATAAATATTAGAAAATTTTTGCTTTTTGTTTTTTTGGTATTTTGTTCTGTTTTGTTTGAATTTTAGTGGCAGAGCATATAGAAGCTATTTGGGATTCCGGGAAAATCATATTTTCCGGGAAAGTTTTTGTTATGCAGAACAAGCTTTCTGTGAAACTCAGATATATAAATTAAAGGAAAAAAATAATAATTTCGTCCCCAAGCTTTACACCAATTGTCAATTTTGTTCACGATTTCTTTTTGCAGTCAATTTCGTCCTCAATCTTTTACGACAGATATTTTTCAATATGAGTTAGGATTTAAGTTTTTTTTTCTATCAATTTTACATTATATATTGTTAGCCACATAGATTCTGTCATTAATATTTAAGTAAAGTGAGAGAAAATGATGAAATTTACCAAAATGTGAAAGATTAGAGACAAAATTAACAGCATGTGTAAAAGTTTGGGGACAAAATAGTACTTTTGCCTAAATTAAACCATTTTTCAGGTATAAACTATTATATGTTTTTTCTTCAATCCTTAATTAAATGGAAAAATTCGGATTGAGAATCTTGGTAAAAATAGTTTTTTCCATCCTAATAATACTGGCTAAAAAAATAGAAAAATAAGCTTAAAAGAAGACAAGTAGACAACCATCCATCATAAATTACTTTTTTTTTTTTTTATAAATTTATGTATTGTTTTGTTATTTTATTTGTGTCAATTAGATCTCCGAAATATCTGACTGAGAAGAATGGTCTGTAATTGTTGTGTCCCAGGAGCTAATAAATTGTAGAATAGACATATTTTCATTCTTTTCTAATTTTTTACTAAACAATTTACAAAATAACAGAATCTAAGAATTTAAATCTATTATAATGGACGAGAAATTTTTGAAAAATAAAAAATAAAAATAAAAATCAACTGAAAAAAAAATTATAACGGAGCCTTATTCATGATGATCATGGATTTAGAATCAAAATATGATGCACATAAAAGCCAATTTCTATTTATTGTTATCTTTGTGTTCAGAAGCAAAAATCCTGGGAGAGAACAAAAAAGGAATATGCCACGAATCATCCAGCAGCACTATGGGAAAAAGACAATGTTTTAAATTGGATTCTATATTATATTAATTATTATATAAATGTCCCCACACCCAACATGGTCACCGCATTAAAAACATGTCTTTATTTTATTTAATTATAAAACATTATTTGATTGAATTATAAATTGAAATAAATGACAACATATTCGTTCTTAAACTTTACATCAATTGTCGTCTTATTTTTTATTTATAATTAATTTTGTCTCTAATATTTTATATTTCGATTAATTTTATCATTTATTCTTACAAATAACTTAATATCAACAACAGATTCTATGTAATTGAGAACATGTAATATACAAATGATAGAAAAAAAAAAACTTAAATCCTAATTCATATTTAAAAAATAGGTTGAAGTATGTCGGTAACCGGCCAAAATGTGAAAATTAAGGATGAAATTGACCGCAAAAAAAATAAAGATAAAATTGATAATCAATATAAAGTTTGTTGGAATAAAATGGTACTTTTGCCAAAAAAAGAAAATCCAACTTAATTTTTTTTTTTTATGGAGTTAGTTATGCATTTGATTGTGTTGTAGGAAACATTGGAGAGATACAGTGTAATAGGGTGGAAATTGAGAGAAGAGATAGTGGAAATGATGAAAGTGGTGAAGAATAAAGAGTTTTGCAAGTGCTCAATGCCAAACAATGCCTCTTGCTGCTCTCATTGTTTAAGAAAATCAATGGTTGCTATGCTCTCTCATGCTGGTTACAATGCCACACTTTGCTTTTCCAAGTGGGAACACACTAAAAAATTCCCCGGAGGTACCATCTTGATCATATTTATTTGGTTAAAGTATATTTTTGGTCTCATAATTTTTGTTCAAATCTTAATTTGGTCTCGTATTCTTTTTGTTTTACTTTTGGTCTAATATCTTTTGGCCATGTTATAAAATTAGTCTCATATCTTTTGGTCAAGTTGTAAAATCGGTCTCATATCTTTGTAAAAAACAGTATAATTTTTTACAAAGATATGAGGCCAAATATGCAATAAAAAGATATGGGATCAATTCTACATCTGATCAAAAGATATGAGACTAAATTGAGATATGAGCAAAAGAGATAAGACCAAAAATACACTTTGGCCTATATATTTCTATGTTACTTCATATGCCTTAAGAGTACTCGTTAAGAATTACGAATTTACAATTATATTTTATCATTCTAGTATTAACATTTGTGATATATTATCACATGTGTGTGTATATAGGTTCACATGAATACATAGAAGTGATTATGGGAAGCAAACAAGCAATGAGGAAGAAGCAAACCCTATTCTTGATTGAATTGGAACTAAGGGACCAATTTGAGATTGCAAGAGCAAGTGAGGAGTACAAGAAGTTAGTGTCCATTTTGCCAGAGTTCTATGTAGGAAAGCCAGAATACCTAATTGGTATAACTAGATTAATGTGTGATGCTGCAAAGAGATCAATGAAAGAAAAAAAGATTCACATGGGACCATGGAGAAAAAATAGCTTCATGCAAATGAAGTGGTCAGCTTCATCTTCAACATCATCATCCTCAACTTCTTATAATAATAGAAATTGGGGTTTGAATTTAGATTTTAAACCCTTGCATATCACTACTACTGCTGCTCCTGTAGTAGTCACTTAATTGCACTTAATTTTTGCCATTAAGTAATTGATCATGAGGGGAGTAGTATATCATTTTTGTAGATTAATCTCTCTTTATTATTATATATGTGTATCTAGCTTTCATTTCCATGTTGTAGCTAGGGGTTTTGAAAGCAAAAATTTTGGATTCAAGCTAAGGGGTGTTGTTGTAGTTGCAGGATAAATTAAATATACATATATAATAATTATCCTAATATATATAAATAAGACTGTTGATAGTTCAAAGTATAATGAATGAGTTTTATGTCATGCATATATATAAATTGAGGCTCAAATAATTTAATTATTTGGTCAAAGTCTCAAATTGGTCTTTTATGTATGAGGTAGATTTTAAATTAGTCCATTATCTTTCATTTGTTTCAGTTTAGTCTTATATGTTTTCATAATGTTTCAAATTAGTCTCAAACCTACTTTTGATATTCGATTTGACTTTATTTGTTAGAAAATAGTTTTGAACTCGTCGTATTTAGATTTGAAATGTAAGAGATATTAATTTTATTTATTTGATCATGAAAGGAGTAATCTACTTTTGAGACTCAATTTAACTTCGTTTGTTGATAGTCCCAAAGTACTCATCAAAAGAAAGTCGTAGCTCTCAATTCGTCATATTTAAACTTGAAATGAGAGAGGTAAGATTACATTCAATATTTATGGGACTAATTTGTAATATCATAGAAATATATAAGACCAATCTAAAATAAATAAAAGATAAGGGACCAATTTGAAATATACTTCATAGAAACCAATTTGAAACTTTGGCATAATTATTTAGTTCAGGTTATATGACATGATA
Source organism: Chamaecrista fasciculata (assembly GCA_003254925.1). Lineage (NCBI taxonomy): Eukaryota > Viridiplantae > Streptophyta > Magnoliopsida > Fabales > Fabaceae > Chamaecrista > Chamaecrista fasciculata. The sequence continues at coordinate 176,968 of QANZ01047505.1, forward strand.
GAATAATCATTTTCACACTGTATGACATATATTCTTCAGTACTTCTATTGGGAGGAAAGATAAATGTCTGAAAAGTTTTTATATGTGGAACAAAAACTTGGCTTCATAAATCAACATTACTAGATTGTATTTTCAGCTATCACTTGGCTTCTTCCTTTTCTTTCTATATATAATTTGGCTTTCTTTTGTTACTAAGAAGATATCAAAAGATGATAAGCAGCTACCTTTTTGCAACTCATTATTGATTATTTCATGCATGGATGGATGAAATATTTCAAAACAAAAAGAAAAGGTTTCTTCACATAATATATCACTAATTTAATTAAATATTAGATCGAAATATTAAAATTAATAATAAATAAATTTGTAAGGGATAAATTTTTTAAAAAAAATCTAAAATTGAAGAAACACTAAAAATTCAAAGACTTCCATGAATGTATAAAATGAATGGATGACTATCAATTTCTCACGGGACAATGCTAAGAGGGTGAAATAGTTAGAATATCTCTTCAAATCCCAATATAAAAATGATAAATCTAATTATTAAAAAATGAGTACTTTAATTTTTTATAAATTTTTTCCCAGAACAATTTTAAAACAGTTGGATAGATAAAACAATTGATTTATGTCTTTATCTATCTTTCCATATTAAATTTAAGGGTTAGTCTAAGATGTAAAGTTTGATTCTTGACATGGGATGCAAATGCTGATGTGGCATAATTATAGTCATTGATATAATTTAATGCTGAAAAATAAAAAAAAAATAATAAATTTTTTAACCAATCACAACTGTGTATGGATTCATACCACTACTTACATACAACTAACTCTTCCACGTGTTATTATTTTATTGGCTCATGATCCATTGCATCCCATGTCAAAGATTAAAATTTGCATTATAGACTTACCCATAATTTAAATTAAAAAAAAAACAAAAAGAAATAAAAAGAAATATCAAATCACTCCAAACAAGAGTGATCTAAGGGTGATGGCCTTTTATACCCTCTCAAAAAAGTTAAAAGTATATTTTTTTTCTTAAAATTTTATTTCTAAAAATTTGTTATGATCAATTATATTTTTAAGGGTAAATTACACTTTGGTACCCCGTGGTTTGACCCTATTTCACTTTGGTACCCTGTGGTTTGAAACCTGACACTTTGGTACCCTGTGGTATTCTCCATTAACACTTTGGTACCCTTGGGAGCTGATTTGTAATTTTAACCATAACAAATTTTGCACAAATTACATATTGACCCCAAAAAATTTTTAAAGTTTTCATTTTAGTCCATAGATAATATGTATTCAGGGACCTATTTGTAATTTTTTGAAAATTTTTTGGGGTCAATATGTAATTTTTGCAAAATTTGTTATGGTTAAAATTACAAAATAGCTCCCAAGGGTACCAAAGTGTTAATGGAGAATACCACAGGGTACCAAAGTGTCAAGTTTCAAACCACAGGGTACCAAAGTGAAATAGAATCAAACCACAGGGTACCAATGTGTAATTTACCCTATTTTTAATGTTTTATGTCTTAATTGATTTTATCAATTATTTATATCCATTTAATAAATTAAGAACAAATATTATAGTTTTCAATCATTTGTAAATAAAATCAATCAAATTATAAAATTTTAAGAAGAGATTCCATTTAAAATCAATCATTTGTAACATTTTTTTGTATACAATTCCATTAAAACAAGTGATTTGGAGTGATTTGAAGACATTTATGTCTTTATCTATATTTCCATTAAATTAAAACCTCTCTCATCATCAACAGAAAATTTATTGCAAGCAATTAATTAATGAAAATCATACATCTATATATATTAATAGGCCCAACACATTTCACTTCACTCTTGAGTCTTCACTCATTTTCCCCCTAAAACCCACAAAATCAAAGGCTTTTTTCTTTGTGCATTCACAAAATGATGAGTAGTAGAAATGGTGGTGTTGTGGGTGTGATTTTTGTTAGTGTGATGTTGTTGTTGGTAATAAACGACACAGAGAGTACTGTGTTTTCAAAAGACTTTGTAGGGACAAATGGCACAATGTTCATGTTGAACGGCGCGTCGTTTGCGTTCAATGGATTTAACTCATATTGGCTTATGCAAGTGGCAACATACCAAAGGCCCAAAGTGTCGAATGTGATGAAGCAGGCCCAAGGGGCTGGGCTCACTGTGGGCCGAACTTGGGCTTTCAGTGACGGCGGCGACCGGCCTCTCCAGAAATCTCCCGGAGTTTACGACGAGAATTTCTTCCAGGTCTACTATATTTTTTTTGATAAAAAATAAAATAAAATTATCAATATTTATATTTTTCAAAAATCTTGGTTTTCTTTAAAAATTTAACAAAATAAATTATTTATACACAGCCAAAACTTCATAAAACCTTCATCTAGTATTAGGTCAGTCAAGAATGCAGGTGGTCCTACCCGTGTGGGCACCTCGCATCATGAAGTGTCTTTAGGTCTAGTATTTTGGTATTCCGTTCACCGTTTTTGCAATTATACCAACAAAAAAAAAATAGCTTTTCACTATTTTTTAGTATTTTAGTATTTTATATTTTGTTTGATAATAATATAAAAAATATTTAAGAGAACCACTATTATAAAAGTTTTAAAATCATATACAATATAGTACAGTATTAAATTCTATTTTAATTACTTTTATATTTAGTAAATTTTGACTTTTGGTAAATGGTTGAGGTACAGTTATTAACTAGTACTATAGTATTAAACATCCTTTAAACAGACCTATTTTAATAGTCAAAGTCCATCAACTAAACAAGCAAAACGGATTAGCTCACCTATTGTTGTTTGTGGTATTAAATATTACTGCTTAAAATTTTAAGTTATTAATTTTGTTCTAAATTAATTATGCAGGCACTTGATTTTGTGATATCTGAGGCAAAAAAATATAGTATAAAGTTGATTCTGAGTTTGGGCAACAATTACAAAGATTTTGGAGGCAAACATCAATATGTGGAATGGGCAAAAGCTGCTGGTCAGAATTTAACTTGTGATGACGATTTTTACACCAATCCATTAGTTAAAACCTATTACAAAAACAATATTAAGGTAACTAATTAACTAAATTATTCTTTCTCTTTCATATGATATTTTATATTTAGGAAAAAATAACTAAATATTTTGGTATATTATTGCAGACGATATTAACAAGGATGAATACCGTGACAAAAATTGCATATAGAGATGACCCTACAATAATGGCGTGGGAGCTCTTGAATGAACCACGCTGTGATGTTGATGCGACAGGAAAAACCGTCACTGTAAGTTACATTTAATTAATTAATTAATTATGCATTAATTGTGTTGTTCACTCATTCAAAACTCAGTTAATTTACTTGACTTTTTGCTAATAACTGTATGCCATTCATTGTCCGATTAATTCCATAAATCAAAAGTCAACTTCCATCATTTTGGTGAATATATATATATATATATATGAAATTGAAAAAACTTTGTAAAGTGGAAATTGTTTTTTCTTTTTTTTATAAAAGTGAGTTACATAAAACACTCTTTATTTAAACAATTACGCCAGTTCAATTGAAAAAGCTGTTTTTTCTTGATTTCGAGTCTCTAACTCTAGTTCAAGAGATTTTTTTTTTCAATGATCTAAAAATATCTATTTATTTTACAACTTTTGACATGCGTTGAATGAATTAACAGGCATGGATACAAGAGATGGCATCCTATTTGAAATCAATAGATAGCAAACACTTATTAGGAGTGGGATTGGAAGGATTCTATGGAGATTCAACACCAGATCGAGTTCAATATAACCCTAAATCCCTCAAATATGGCACTGATTTCATCGCCCATCATCTTGTTCAACAACTAGACTTCGCATCCTTCCATGCATATGCCGATATTTGGTACGAAAAAAATGTACATAGAGTTACTTATATGCTTGCTATAAGATTCCTCGATTATAAACTTTAATTGTATTTTCTCTTTTCAATGATTGGTTATACAAAAATGTCTTTAATAATCTCTTTCTATTATGATTGATCATGCAAAACAAATTTGTCACATGTCTTATTTTTATTGGAGAACCTTATAGTAAAAATTTAAAAAATTGTATGTAAGTTTTGTCCATTTGGTAATTCATACTATCATCTCTTTTCCATTCCAATGGTAAAAAAAAGGGGTATTTTTTTAAAAAACAAAAATTTTACTATAAAATTTTGATGTGATACCTCGTACGTAAAGTTTTGAATTCTTCTATGAAGATTTTCATATGGAAGTATTTCGTGGATTTCGTCTGACGTCAGACGAAATCAGATAAAGTTCTTATAAAAATACTTTATAAGATTTTGGACTCTTCTAATAAATACGTAATTGCATGCTTGCATGCAAATCGACAGGTTTGTAGGGGAGAGTGACCAAACACAAATGGATTTTTTGGATAGGTGGTTGAAGGTTCATTGGACGGATTCGGCGAACATATTAAAGAAGCCATTGGTTTTTGGGGAGTTTGGAAAATCAAAGAAGAATGCTAGCATTGAGGTGAGGGACAAGTTCATGGATACATTATATGGGAAGATATACAATTTTGCAAAAAGTGGAGGCACCATAGGAGGAGGACTTGTTTGGCAGATAATGGATGTGGGGATGGACACTTATTTTGATGGCTATGAGATTGTTTTGCCATTAAACCCTTCAACAAGTAGTATAATATATAGTCAATCTATGAGAATGAGTCATCTACCTCATTAGATAAATAGCTATGCAAAAAAAAAAAAGGAGAGAAAATGGAGTTGATAAAAAAAAAAAAAGTTTTAGTTAAATATGCCGTGATATTATTACTGATTTGGAGAGTACTATCTATATCAATTTTGAAACTCGGTTGAAAGAGAAAATAATATTGATCAAGTATCATATATATCATGGCTTATTCTACTAAAAACTTTAGTTAAACTCATATTCTCTCTCCCTCTCTCTCTCTTTTTCTAGCATTTTGATTATTCAAGAGCTAGCAATCTCCCTCTCTCTCTCTTTTTCTAGCATTTTGATTATTCAAGAGCTAGCAATCTTGTATGTGACTGCATGAATTCAAATGCAGTATGCTGGATATGAATGAGAAGCAATTTTAGAAATAATATTAATTCCTCATGAGTTATGATATATATATATATAAAAGTATATCTTATATTATATGGCTCCACCCCTTTCTGGTCGTCCACATTTTAAAACTATAGTATAAAATTAATAATAAGAGAAAACTTATTATTTGATCCCTTTCTTTAATTTTTACTGAGTTAACGATTTAGTCCCTCATTTATTTTACATACATATTTGCGTGCCCATTAAGGCACGCAAAGCCTCTAGTTATTATATATGATTGACGAACTTTCCACTACTAACATAACTATAAAAGATATTGACTTCCTCTTTCAAAAATTATTTCTTCATTCATATACTTCTCACTCATCAATCATCATAAAACCTCATTCATAATTTTATTTTCTATTCATTATCAAAATTCTTCCCTTCAATTAATGATTTTTATTTATTAATAATTGAAAAATTATTTAATTATTTTTAAGATTAAATTGAGAATAATGAGTTGATGATGTCATCATCTGTTTTCTATTCATCATCATAAAAAAATAATTAAACTATTTATAAATCTAAATTTAAAAAAAAAAATTAAACTTTATATGCATATTTTCCTAATATATATATATATGCCTTGTATTTATGACATGGTTATATATATAATCAACTAAAATTAATAAGAAAACTTGAATTTGAAACCATATTATTTATTGGCTATATAAATACGCACAACTACAGTCAAATACTTGAATTACAATTGACATATGATACATCATAATATTGATTATAAAAATGAACTTGAAGATTATACATAACTGGGCATTTGGTCTAGTGGTATGATTCTCGCTTTGGGTGCGAGAGGTCCCGAGTTCGATTCTCGGAATGCCCCATATTTTTTTCTTTTTCTTTTGTTAAATTTGATTTTCCATAAGTACCGCCTTTCATCTTCAGCCACGTGTCAAATATTCTTGTTATGCTAATTAACAATGTAGTCCTCGTCTGTTTTGAGTATTTTCTTTTCCATTTCTTTTTTTCTAATTTAGTTCCCATTTTTCCATAAATTACATATACTATTTTACTTTTATATTTCTTATGTATTTTCTTTTTTAATATAGTTGTAACCTGTTAAAGAAAATTTGAAACAAAGATCAATGATATTGTACAAATATTTACTTGTTGCCATTAGAGAATTAGTAAAAATATTTTAAAAATGTATCTAATTTCTTTTCCTTTTCTTCTAAATTATTGACTGGTAGGTATATAGATACTTAAATGAAAACACATTTTTTAAACTTCTTTATCTTTTTATTTCTTCTCTTAAAATAGAACTCTTAAGTCTTAACTTTTCTAACTCAGATCAAAAGAAAACCAAAGCAACATTTTTTTAAGAGAAAAAAAATAGTCAAATATCTTTTCTTACTTTTTTTTAAAAAAAGTAAGGATATTACCAGAGACAATCACTTCTGCAGGCAGGCAAGGCATTTTTACATAATGAACACATATAATTACATTTCACATACACATAAATTATCTGTACATATATTTATTTTTTCCAAATAAAAGGGCTAAATACCCCTTAATCCTTGAGAATAACTTACTAATAACTAAGGTTTTAAACCGAAAAATAAGTATTCTTACAATCTATATTCTGTGTAACCTAAAATTTTCATCATAATTTATCTGCCAACTGAGGGAACTGCTGCAGAAGCCACGTCACACCCCTGATGATGGCCTGATATACAATTTCTAAGTAAGCAACTATTTTACAAACATTCCCTAATGGAAATAGTTATCTTTCAGTAAATAATTTAATCTATAGAGACTTCTATCTTTACTATACAGTTTATCAATGAAATAAGACACGTAACAAAAATATTTTACAAGATCAATTATGATTGAAAAAATTGGGCATGGTAGGGGAAAAAAAGGGATATTGACGCCACACTCACAAACTAGGTGGAAGAATACCATCAACTTCACAAGTTTATGTCAATCAATTTCAGATTAAAATTGCAGCATATATCATGGACAATGTGAAAACAATATGACAGTTATAGTGAAGGGGATCTATAATTATTTTAGGCTTCATTATTAGAGATTTTGGTTTGAATATGGTAAATCAATTTGATATAAAATCAAACAGGGGTTTTCAAAAAAAAAAAAACAGATTTTCTTTGACAATTGTCACCCAATTGTTTTTTGTTCATCCATTCATCCAATCCTCAGATACTGGATTCTGTTTAATACCAGAGGATAATAAAATGCATATTTTTTACTTGGTTTTCTCATATTCCTCTTCTCTGTAATCTTATATATATATATCGTTGAAATGAAGGAAAACCCACATACCAGAGTTGCATCCCCAGGCTTAATTGCAGGCTCAACAATGTCTCGACCATATCTGTTATCAGAAGGATAAGATCGGTCTATGAGAAAACTTCAGCTGGTTTACTTTGAATTATATATTTAAACACTGAAAAGCAATAAACTTAATAATATGAATATCATCTAGCGAAAAGTTCAGTTTAGAAGAAAAGAAAATGATGATTACAAAGGGAAAAGTCTACAACTATAGCATATAGGCATTCTGTCTCTAGCGCTACAAAAGTATGCGTAGAATCTTTTGCTATCAATCATTTCTTAGTCCACTAATATTGATCAAGAGGAGTCTCTGTATCTTAACCTATGTGAATCATTAGATTTTCCAAAATAGATATGAGTAATGAAGTCCTTGAAAAACCTAACAACCTTCAGAATCAAGCTTGTTATATATAAATTTTCCTTGAAAGGTAGACATTGAAGAGTTGCACTGAAGTGAGTTTAACTTCAAATAAATTCAATTTTTCAATATGTTTGTAATTTTGAGGATGGTGGATGAAACAATCAAACAAGTCCTATGATTTCCTAAATTACTTATGAATTGGATCCTATGTCGCTATGTTTTGGATGGAGTTTATAAAGTAATTCACGTTTCACCAAAAGTAAGAGAACAGTTTGGAATCTAGATTTCTGCAACATATATTAAATTGTTTCTAAGATTTTAAGAGTTCTTGACTCTATCTCCATCCTCTTTCTATTTTAAACTTGAGTAAACAATTTATCCGAATTGCTTGATACTAACATCAACATTTTTGGATGGAAAAGGTTTCTGCTTAAAAGGTACCAAAAATATTGTATCCAAAGTAGTGTTGAAAATTGACTATATTTAGGAGTCCACTTTATATTTTGTTTAGGTATTACTTATTTTAGTTTATCTATTTTTTTTTGTTTATCTTATCTTTTAAACTAGGTTTTTTCACTTTTATCATCTGTAACTAATCCTATAAATTTGAGATTAGATTAACTATCCTTCTCTTCTATTTTCAAAGATACATGAATGGCCGTCTCATTAAGTCTCTTTATCGTAGGAATAAAACATCAATGAGAGAGACTGGGTTTTCCTTCAAAATTCTACAAGCTCATTTGACTTGTCTCAAATAGTATTTTGCCCCCCAAAACATTGAGTAGATCACATTATCTCTTGTTACTAATAGCTACAAAATCTTAAAAGCTTTTTAATTTAGAAAGTAAGAGTCTATTTGACAAAAGTTCTATTGAGTTCATTGAACTAGCTATATTTTATTTTATCTTCTAAATTATAACACTCACCCACTAGATTCATCACAGCAGCTGAAAAATCATTAAATTTACTGTTCAGGGGTACAAACTACAAAGTATCCATTGAAACAACTGTGTCACTTACGTTATTTGTCTCTTGCCATTATTGACCTCCAATCGGTAAAAGCTGCATCCTTTGCTAAAGGGAAATGGTTTTCCCTTCCATTCTGTTGACATTTCGAAATTATACACATTAAAAAGATTATGACCAAATAAACTTCTATAACAGAAGCCATCCCTAGATTTTATATAGGAGTTGTCATTTTAGTTCTTGATTTTTAAAAATGTTTGATTTAGTATCCAAAAATTCATAACTTGTTGCAAGTTAACCCTTCTATAAATACACTATCACTGTACAACTCAGTCTCTAAAGAATTAAATTACAACGAGTTATGAATTTTTAAGGACTACATCAATCATTTACAGAATCTACAGACTACGCCCATATTCTAGAGACTAGATTGACAGTTTACTCAATTTTAAGCAGATAAGAGAATATGTACCTAAGTGCCATATCACTCCTACTGATGAGGGATCATTGGTGGACAAATCGTCTATGACAAACTGGAGATCTTTGCTGGAAGAATTAGTGAACTTTTTGAAGAACTCTAGAATATCCTGCAAATCAGTTAAAGTAAGCTAAATTTAGAAAGTAGAAATATTAAATTAATCATCACTTAGAGAAACTGATCATAAATAATAAACTTTGTCACTGAAAAAGCCGGCCCATTAGTTTAGTGCTGAAGAAATATAGTTTACATAGGATTTTCTTTTTTGCTTGGAATGGATCTAAGCGGTAAAGTATTTGAAGGAATTCAGATTTTAAGAAGTAGTAGGAAGAACAATAAAAGAATCTTCCTTGTTTAAAATAATAGTTCATTCTATTCATCAACACCAAGCGAAATTTTAATAAATAGAACCATTTGTTTAAGGTTAAAATTTCTTCTTTCCTTTACAGTTTCCATTTTACGAAAATGCTCTGTGCTCTTTAAAATTTCGGCAAAAACTCCATTTTAATATTGTAACTTACTTTAACCTAAGTCTCAATTTTGTCCCATACTATTTTCTTATTTCAATTAGATCCCATCATTTATACACATTTCCATTTTTACTTAAGAAAAAATTCTATAAAATTTTTCTGTCATAAAACTACACGATCATAAACTTTATTCATATTCTTGCCAGGAACGTACAAAAAATAATTTTTTTTAATAATCTATTTCTACTAGAAATGATTAAATAATTTTTTTAAAAGCATGTTTTATTTTTTAATAATAAATTTTATGATGAAGATATAAAAAAAAATAAAAATTTAGTCTTTTTTTTTTTAAAAAAAAACTTATGTAAAATTCATATTATCTTTCGGCTTAAGTGCAATTTTGGTCCCATAACTATGACAAAGGTTTCATTTTGGTCCCATAACTTTTTTTGTTGCAATTTTGGTCCCATAACTATGACGAAGGTTTCATTTTGGTCCCATAACTTTTTTTGTTGCAATTTTGGTCCCATAACTTCTCAAAAGGTTCCACCATTAGTCCTTTGATGAATTCCATCCATATTTAGCCGTTAAGTATGACGTGGCATAGTAACTAGGATCATGATGTGACAAAATAAGATGAAGTGGACTGAAATAGGATCTATATGCAACATATTAAAACTTATTTATATCCAACCACAAAATATACAAAGAGTGGTACTGACAAGGACCAATCTGGTGGGAAAGAAGAGACTTCAAGCAGAAGGCGCCGACGAAGTCGATGGGATCCTCAGCCGGAGTTGAACGACCAAAGTGGCGGCGATGGCGAATCAGGAAACGGAACGAGGAAGAGGAAGTCCCGTTGGGCTGACGAGGAAGAGGAAGTACCACTCTTTGTATATATTGTGGTTGGGTATAGATAAGTTTTAATATATTGCATATAGATCCTATTTCAGTCCGTTTCATCTTATTTTGCCACATCATGATCCTAGTCACTATGCCACGTCATACTTGACGGCTAAATATGGATGGAATTCACCAAGGGACTAACGGTGGAACCTTTTGAGAAGTTATGGGACCAAAATTGCAACAACAAAAAGTTATGGGACCAAAATGAAACCTTTGTCATAGTTATGGGACCAAAATTGCAACAAAAAAAGTTATGGGACCAAAATGAAACCTTTGTCATAGTTATGGGACCAAAATTGCAACCAAAAAAGTTATGGGACCAAAATGAAACCTTTGTCATAGTTTTGGGACCAAAAGTGCATTTAAGCCTTATCTTTCTTATGAAGTTCTTACACTCGTAAATTTTATTTGTATTATTATATAAAAGATTTTCTATTAAACACTCTTTCTATCATAATTGACTAATTGTTAATGAAGGAAAATTTTAATAAAAACTTTATTTTTATTGAATAAACTTAGTAAATGCTTACATGGATCAAAAAACTATAAATTTCCTTCACTGCTCCAGTCTATTATGAGAACTTCCCCATCTTCAAATATTGCTTACTGGTATCAAATTATCATTGAGATGAAATTGAAACAAACACAAAATGCATAGGAAATGAGGTTATAGCCTGACATCCATGTATATCCGCAGTCACTTTGTATTCTATTACAGATTTCCAAATGTTGGTAACAGAAATTGGCATTTTTTTTTTTTGTTTTCGACTTCGTAAGTCAATTTTAAATGAATGTGAATGAGAAGCAAATTCTAGAAAGAAAGATATATTAGTTCCTCCTTTCATATTATTAATTTCTTCAGTGTCGTTTTCGATTTTCCTTCAGACGGAAAAGGTTTATGGTTAAAGGTTCATTTTGGTCCTAAATGTATGCCCTAATGTTTATTTTCGTCCATTATGTTTAAAAATGTTCAATTTGGTCCTGAATGTTGGCAAAATGTTTCATTTTGGTCCAAACTATTGAATATATGTTTTGTTTCAAGTTCAAACATGATGATTGTAGAGCTACGTATTGCTCTCAAAGAGTCCTTACTCTATCCAGTTGGGGTCGTCAACAAACGATGTCAAATCGGTCCTAAAATTATACTTTTTGTTTCATGGTCAAATAAGCAAAGTTGATCATATATCTCTCGTTTCAAATTCAAATGCGAATTTAGAGTTACGAGTTCCTCTTATGAGAAAAATACGACCAAATTCAATAACTTAGGACTAAAATGAAACATTTTACCAACATTTAAGACTAAAATAAAACATTTTGTTCGCATTTAGGACCAATTTGAACAATTTGAAACACACCAAAATAAACCTTAGGTTAAACATTTAGGATGAAAATGAGCCTTTGAGCTACTGAAAATGAGGCGAGTAACCAATCACTGTTTCAATGTAAACACAGCGGAAAAACAAATCGAAATCCAAAACTACCAACACAGATTTTCTGGCGTCCGAAGTCCGAACACACACATACACACACAGAGAGAAATGGCGGAAATTACCTTTCGGCCCACAAAGGGTCGAGTAAAGACGAGGTCCTCGTAAACGCAATTTTCGGCGAATAGGTCTTCCACAGAGTCCAAATCATGAGCGTTGATTCCTTCATAGAAATTCCTCACTACCTCCGAAGCCGAGCTCACGGCACTATCATCACCGTCGTCGATTGTGGTCGGCGATGATGAGATGGTGATCGATTGGGTTTGGCTCTCACCATTTTTCCTCCTTAGGGTTTTCAATCTCTCGGTTTTTCTTATTCTTCCTCGAAGATTGAGAAATTTAGTAGTAGTAGTTGAATAATGAGCGAAGGAAGTAGGGACAGATCGGGAATTGAGGAAATTGAGAGAGGGGTTTTTGGTAATTTCGAAAAGTGGAGATGGAGAAGAAGAAGAAGGTAAGATGGAAGCAGCCATTGCTCAATGCATGAATGAATGAATGAATGGATTTGGATTTGTTGATGACAGCTTAATGGCCTGTTTGGCCGACACGCTTTCAATTTTTATTTTCTTTCTTTTAAATAAATAAAAGTTTTTTTTTTTAAAAAGAGTTAGAAAATATTTTAGGATCTATAGTTGAAGTCTTGAAGACCTTTTTTTTTTTAAAAAAAAAAAAGAAGAGGGGATCATTGAAATTAATTTTGTTCTAATCAATAAACCTTTTCCAATTCTAAGTTGTTATTTTATTGTGTGAGAAGTAATTATAGTTTCATTATAAATTGTTTTTATTATGGTTGTCACTTTTTTTTTCAAATAGAAAATAATATAATTAGACAAAATACTTAATGTATGAATTAGTGATTGATGGTGTATCCTTTTTTATATATTCACACACACTCAATTCTTAATTTCTTATCAATGATTCCTTTAAGATGTTACCACAAAAGCATGTTCCAAATAAGAGTGAATTCCCTATATTTTCATTTTCTGTATTTTGTGTGGATTTAAAGGGAAAAAGAAGAAGTAAAAATAAAAAGTCTGAGTTTTGCATATTTTTTTGTTCAAAAAAAAAAGTTCTGCATATTTATTATTTAATGAGAATTACACTTTATTTTTTTACATATTTCTTTATTCTTCTAAACACACAATATATGTTAATTCAAATTATTATTTTGTTAAATGATACTTTATTTATCTCTTTACTTAAAGAATTACTTTTCCTTTTTTACAATATTTTTCCATCTTATTGGCTTTAATTTTAAGGCCGAAATAGCAAATTTGGGCTTTAAATTTTCAAACCCATGCATTGGCAACTCGATCTTGCATGGGTGATAGTCCAATTTTAAAATAAGATGGCCCAATATTGAAGGCCTCAAATAAAATTTTCAAAATTCTACCAAGCAACAATAATACACCAATTGTCAAGCAAAATGACCTAAATTGCTAAATAAAATATCCAATATATATTACCCAAAAGAAATTTCAAGTTATTATTTCTTTTTTTACTTGATCAATTTGCTTATAACTTTGAAAAAAAATAATAATATTTTTCATTACTAAACCAGATAACAAAATATTGGTAATTAAATACAAATTTCGTATCATATATATAAAAATATACAAATAAATTAAGAAAAAAATTAAGAGAATAACAGAACTAAAGATGTCCCATGAGTAAGTGAAGGCACAAAAGAGAGAATGAAGAAAAATATAAATATTTTACAACATCCATTACAATTAACAAATAGAATTGTTATACATGAATTGAAGAATATTAATAATAATACAACAATGACACCACTCCCTTCCACAGCTCATAAAAATACAGCCAATCTGCAAAGTTTGTGGCTCTTTCATCACACAATTATATAAATCTCTCATTCACCACTAATTACCTATAAATTCTTAATTAAATCATACATAAAATGATGCACACCTAACATCTTAAATCTCAAAAGTTAATTTATTTGCACTATTAAATTAATCCTACTCTAAGCTCCACAAATCCCCAACACTAATACTTTGGGAAGTTTGTTTTAATAACAAAATTGTATTTATGATTTTGAAATGAAAGAAAATGAACCTATTGCATGTATACATATTATGTATGTGTTTCTTTCAAATCCCTATCAAGCTAGCTAGCTGCTAACAATATAATTTGTCAACTACTATATATCTTAATTAATTAATTAGGCACTAATAGGTTATTAATGCCACGTCATTTCAGATGCAATAATAAATAATGCATGAAATGACATTAATTAATTAATTAATTAATTAATCAAAATTACCCTTCTAATTAAGGATCCCAAAGAGAATCACATTGAATATCCTCCCACTGAGGATCATATTCACTCACAAACATCATCGCCTCCTCATGATCCTCAAACGACGTCGTTGCCGCTGCCGCCATTTGCATCCACATCGTCGGCGAGTCCAACGGCGACTCGTTGATCGCCTGAATTTGCGTCGGCGACAATCTCACAGTCACCGGCACCATCGACCCGGGTGACAACCCACCACCACTACCGCCGCCACCATTTTCCGGCACGGCGGCGGCGGTGGTCCTCAACCTCAAGGCCGCCTCGTGGGCCGCCATGCGAATTTCATCGGCATCATTGCTAGCGGGGCGAGGGAGGCCTCCGGCGAGCTCAGGGAAATTGAGGCGTGCCTCGCGGCCCCGGAAGTGTAGGGCGGCGACATCGTAGGCCGCGGCCGCCATCTCCGCCGTCTTAAAGCTGCCGAGCCAAATTCGGGTCTTTTTGCCGGGTTCCCGGATCTCGGATACCCATTTGCCCCATTTTCTCTTGCGGACTCCTCTGTAGGCAGAAGAGGCGGCGCCTTGAGATTCGTTGCTATTACTGATGAGAGGCATATTTATGTTCATGCTAAACTTTTTGTCGTGAAAAGCTGAAGAAAATTGAGAACCAAAAAAATAGTGCTTGTGAATTTTAATGAAAGTTGCCACAATGAAATCTTCGACGCTGATTCTATAGGTATTTATAGATTGATGCGTGTGTTTTGTTTGGACTTTGCTACGTGGCCAATTTTACATTATGGGTTTGTAATATATGAGAGAGAGAGCTTCCTCGTAGTTACGTTACACAAGTCATCAAATTAATTAATTTAATTAATGAATATTTACAATTAACATAGAGTAACATGAGCATGCTCAAAAATCGAAATCTGTCCTTGCTTGCTGCTTCAATAATTAATTAATTATTAGTTAGTCCTTGCTAGCTTGTTATTGGTTTTCCAAGATCGGGTGGAATCCAACAATATTAAAAGATTAATTTTAAAAATAGTTATTCTCAAGTTTAATTTTATGTGCACTTATCATGTTATATAATATATCACGTATATATGTATATATATACTCATTACAAATTCTAATATATATATATATATATATGTTAAACTTTCCATGGTACATATCTAATATTAAATCATGAAACTGTTTATAGTCTTTAAAAATGTGTTAGTGGTGATTATATATGTCACCATTTAGATGATCGAGCAAGTTGAAGTGTGTTTTAAGTTGACATAGAATTAACGTGTACAGCTAACATGGGTTCAAGAAAAAGGCCCAAATCAACAATAAGTGAGATTAACTACTAGCTAGCTAGTCTTTCCTCAATCCATCCAAACAAAGTGCAGATTCTTTTGGAGATCCATCTCGTTAATTAAAATTATTTTTACTCGTTTTTTAAATCTTTCCATTTAAACAACAATTAATTTTTACCTAAATCAGTAAGATAGATGATATTATTATTTACATAGAAGAATACGTTATTGTGTTATATATATGATATTTAGAAGATGAAGGCGTGTACGTGAAGATGAAAATTAAAGAGTGGAGCCAAGTAGGTGACACACTTTTGATTAATTAGTGCAACAAAATTAAATTAGATGATGTCTTGGAGAAATAATTCGTTGAAGAAAATTATAAAATAATTATAAAAAAAAAAAGAAATGTTTGCGTTGGAGTGACAAAAGATCGTTCACTGTTTGAACGCGTTTTTGAGAACTTTGTTTAGGCCCCACTAATAATCCAGAATCATAAAACTGAAAAAAAGAAAAGGTGAATCTAAGTCTTAGATCAGCATCAAGATATTAATTAATTAATTAATTAATTATCTTATTGTTAATTTAGATCAATAATCCCTTATTAGTAATTAACTAGTTGATTTAGTAGGAAGAAGGTTGATCTGCTAGCTTCTCATTTCTTCCGGCAGTGACCCCTATATTTTGGGTCCCAACTTTTAATTAATTCTGAACTTAAATAACAACAAAATTTCATTCATTTCATTGCGTATTGAAGTTTATTTAGTGAATCCAGAATTATTATTATTTTTATGTGAATTATACAATATGATCATGATTCATGAAGCCATGCAGATCTAAATTTTGAGAGATTATTATTTCATAAAAAAAAAAAGATAAGTGTACAATTTTCTTTGACCATATTCTATTTTTGCTACAAAATTAAAAATATAATGAAAAAAAGATGTTTGATAGATATGGTTCAAACAAATTAAAATTGTCGAAAATAATAAAACCAAATGTTCATTTCTTTTATGTTCTTAATTACAAGATAACTTGCATTGTGTTTTTTTTTAATAATTTTTTTAAAAGTGAATTGTTTAAATGTACTGTTTTACCCTTTAATAATAATTAAACTAACCATATCAGATTTATAAGTATTTAAATATAAATGAGTTGGAAATAAATGTAAAAAAATCAACTTCATATAATAAATATATTTTTTAATGTAAAAAAAATTAAAAACAAGAATTTTTTTTTTAATTTATATATCAATTAAAGAATTATTATAATTTGAGGATGAGGAAAGATAGGTTAATCCCCTAATGATTTTTTTTTTATCTATATATATATATTGTGGTAACTCTTGATGCATGACACTCACCTTAAAATTGATTATATCTTTATTTCAATATTTATCAATAAAATAAGAATATGTAATAAATAATTAATTGTAATAAGAAGAAAATATAAAATATTATTTTTTACACCAATAATAAAAATAAATATAAAAACAGTTTCCACATGAAAATTTTATAGTAAAAAAAAATATTAATGTTTTTTTCCCAAATAACGTAATACCTACAAGCCTACGTACTCTACTTGATTGGTCTCTTCAGTTATAACTTATGAGTTTGACTTCTTATTACTTCCCACCAACCCTATTAATTATTAGTATCTTTTGGATTCATTTTCTTCTCGTTAATTAAGGTAGCTAGTAAGTGCTGAGGTTAAACTTTAAATGTTGATTTATACAATTATTTAAATCAAGATTAATAGCTTTTATTCTTTTTGCTCTAGTGGATGGGTGGCCTATTGAATTCAAAGTGCAATGTACAGGCATATAGCTATAGTGATATGAGATATTGGAAGATTAATTAATTAATCATCATTCTCTACAAATCTCGACAAATACTACTTATCTGTATTTTCATGAAGTTTTTTTTTTTATATAAGAATTTTCATGAAGGTTTTAATTAGGGTGATTGGCTCAATTTGTGTGCGTGTGTGTGGATATATACCACATTTTCCTTTTTACAATTTTCTGAGGATCAAAATGGAATTAAAAATTAAAATGATTATTTAACTTAAAAATGTTTATTTTCTATTTTTAATTCTTAAAGTAAAATGATACATTTTTTTAACTAATGTTGTAAGAATATCGATTAAAGTTTAAAAGCATCTATCCTTAATTTTTTTTTGGCCTGAAAAACACCCTTAATTTAATCAAACACGCGAGCTAGGAAACATTTTGTGACAATTTCAAATTAAATCCGTACGTGAAAAGAGAATTAATGAATGGAAAACAATGAAGAAATGAATTAAATACATCAAATTCAAATTGGCCAGTATATATATTAGTTATAATGACGAAGTGAAAATGAAATGATGAATTAACAGCTGGATCATGTAGGGCTGCAATAATAAATTAATTATATGTACTATACAATGGTGGGCAGTTGTTGTTTTATATGAGCATATACATATATATAATCATCATTATCAACATTATTTATATTTAATTAAAATAAAGTTGATTAATGAATTAATCTAATTGAGTTTGAATATATAATTTATGTATATTATCATACATGCATGAATATACGAACTCCGCGTTCACAAAGACTTGTCTTTGACCCTTTAAACAAAAATAACAAAAAGCAAAATGGTCCCACCAAACATGGTATCACTATCACATCATCCCTTGTGTCACTTTATCACTGTTTCTATGTTCTTTGTCAATAGAACATACAACTTTTATGTTTTGACTTTAATTTTGACCATGTCATACACAGTTTTTTTTTGGGATTATTTTTTTTTTATATTTCTTTAAATTATGTTAAACTTTTATTTTACCACATATATAGGACATCATCATGTCTTATTGTCTTACATATTTTAGGCTTGGTTGGGAACCCTATCATCTTAAACTTATATCATTTAAATATTATCTCATTTTAAAATTCGATGAACAGTAATGATAGAGTGTTTGGTGGAACTTTTATCTCATCTCATCCACATCATCAATTCACCCACAACATCATTTCATTTTTTTTTTATAATTACTATTCTTTCAATTTTCACTTACTTTTAAATTTATCAGTATTTATTTTTAATGAGTATAATTTATATGGGGTTTAATTTGGACGTGGATTTAATAGACCTAGCTACACAAATATATTATGAGAATGTGCCATTGTAGACCATGGTCAATGTCTAAGTTCATTTAGAGTTACCACTTACCACTAGTATGGAGAAGATATAAGGTTTATTATGTTTGTAGCCTCACTTGTGATCATAGGGCATAATATTTTTCCTTTTATATTTATTTTGAATCAGACATGAACTATCAATAAATAAAGTTAAACGAATAAATTTAATTATTTTTTTATTTCAAATCTAAATACGATGAATTTTGAAGTTACAATTTACTCTTAACAAAGCTCTCTTTTTTTTAGTTAGAACTATTAACAAATAAGATTAAATTATGCTCAAAAGTAGTTGGAAGACATCCAGTGTGGCTGAAGGATTATATCACCTCCAAAGAAACTCGTAGCAACTGAATGTGGGCTCATGCAGTATGTGAAGGAGGGAAAGGTGAGCGAGTCTGTTATGATGTTGTTTTTTGTAATTGAATAATGATATAACTTGTTGGAGGGGAAGGATTAGGATAAGTTTGATGTACAAGATCATTATGGTTTGAAATATTTCCCTCATTCAAAATAAGGCATCGCTTTATATTGGTTTCGTTACACTAAGATTTAATACAATACATGTATCATTCACTCATTTCTATTGTTTCTCATTCTTTTCTATCCATCCCATATCAAATATATAGTTAAATTAGTTAGAGTTTTTTTTAATATATTAGTTAGTTAGTTATATATCATGTTATATATATTTAATTACATGAGTATGTTATATATAGATAAATGGATGATTTCTTTGTATAACTATATATAGAGAGTAGCTATAACTAATAAATCACAAAATGATATATAATTTTAACTAAATAATTATGATACATCATATTATATATAGTTAATTGATTTTACTGTGTAGAGTTAATTGGGAACCTACTGTATCATTATATATATATGGTAGCTACTATATGTAATGCAAGTAATAATAATACAAGTGTTTTCTTCATTTATTCTTGTTCCTACAAGTATTTTTTGTCATATACCTTTTTTTTTTCATTTTTTTAAAATGTTATCCTCATAAAACTCACATGTAATAGTGGGCAGTAGGAGTGTATATGGTCTTGGTCAAGTTTCAGTCAGATTCGATTGGTTATAGTCCGGCTGCATCAGGTCCTTGAAAGAGCTAACGAAGAAATGAGAAAATTCTGAAAAATGATTCTGTATATTGCTGATGTATTGAATTAGTACAGGTATGTTGGATTTTATACAAGCACAAAGAATAAAGAATGTTCTACACAGTGTACACCTCATCAATTACATAATGGAAATGAATTGCAATGTTAACAGAATTTTGTGGTCCTAGACTGACGCGTGTCCATTATCATTATCATCCCCCCTCAAACTCAGGGGTAAAGAATGAACCCTGAGTTTGGCACGCAGCTGGAGAAATTTGGTGATGGCTAGTGGTTTGGTCAAGGCATCTGCCACTTGATCAGCTGAGGAAATGTGAGTGATAGTAATATAACCTTGCTGCAACTTTTCTCGAACATAATAGAGGTCAAGCTCAATGTGTTTGGTGCGAGAATGCAACACAGGATTGGCTGCTAACATGACAGCATTCATGTTTTCACAAAAGATGATTGGTGGTTCAGGACACTGAGAAATAACTAATTCACTGAGTAGACCTTGAAGCCAAGAAACTTCAGCAACTACAAGTGCAAGTGATCAATATTCTGCTTCTGTGGAGGATTGGGAAACCACTGGTTGTTTCTTAGATTGCCATGATATGAGATTGCTGCCAAAATACACACAGAAGCCTGATTTAGAGCGTCTATCATTGATGTCTGTAGCCCAGTCAGCATCACATAGTGCAGAAATGCGAGTAGTGCTAGAGGGTGTGAGGTGAAGACCTAAGTGGGAAGTACCTTGTAGATAACGCACGATGCGTTTGACAGCTTTCCAGTGCTCATTCAGTGGGGATTGCATAAATTGACTCACTTTGTTTACTGAGAAAGCAAGATCTGATCTGGTAATGTAAGTGTATTGTAGGGCGCCTACCACTGATCTATATAGTTTAGGATTATCAAAAAGATCAATACCATCTTTGAAAATTTTGGTTGAGGGAGTCATGGGAGTGGGTTGAGGTTTTGCAGAAGCCATGTTGACTCTAAGCAAGAGATCAGTAATATATTTGGTTTGGTGCAGCAACATTGTTCCATCCTGTAATTTATGAACTTGGATTCCTAACAAATAATGAAGTGGACCCAAGTCTTTCAAGGAAAATCGACCATTGAGCATAGAAATGAAGGAGTGCAGAGCGTGGGATTGTTGCCAGTGAGGATGATATCATCCACATAGACTAGAACATACATGGTGGAGGTGGGAGAGTGATGAACAAAAAGGGAATGATCACTTTTGGTCCTGGTGAATCAAAAAGAGAGCAGAGCAGCAGTGAGAGCATCAAACCAAGCTCGTGGGGCTTGTCTTAACCCATAAATTGACTTGTTTAATTTGCAAACTAAGTCAGAAGTACCTGTTTGAAAACCTTCAGGTTAAGTCATGTAGACTTCCTCAGTAAGCTTGCCATTGAGGAAAGCATTATTAATGTCTAATTGTCTAATGAGCCATCCTTGAGATAAGGCGATGCTAAGTATGAGTCTAACTGTCACAGGTTTGATGACAAGGCTGAAAGTTTCTGAGAAATCAACACCTGGGGTTTGGTGAAAGCCTTTGGCAACTAGACGGGCCTCGTGTCTGTTAAGAGTACCATCTGAGTTGTGTTTGACCCTAAAGATCCACTTGCACCCAATTGGTACTTTCCCTGAAGGTAGAGGGACTAATGTCCATGTGTTGTTTCTTTGAAGTGCAGTAAATTCATCCTCTATTGCAGCTTTCCAAACCGTGTTGGTCAAGGCAGCTTTGACAGTCTTGGGTTCCAGTTCAGCAGTGTAAGCTTTGGGTTTAAAAATGCCACACTTTCTGAGGGTGGACATAGCATGAGTGTTAGAATTTTGTGTGGTAGATAGAGGCTTGGGAATGGAAAGAAGCATTTGGATAGTTGAGGTAGCTGTGCTGGAAGTGGTATTGGAGGATGTAGGTGTATTTAGTGTGAAGGAGGGGATCATGTATCAAGTAAAAGATGAATTTGTAGATGATGGTGAAGCAGCAGAAGCATTTTGAGGTAAATGGCAAGGTGACCTGTCCTAGATTCAACCTGTGGAACAGAAGAAACTTGTGACAGCAAAGGGTTAGCAATATCAGTATTATAAGTCATACTAGGTGTAGCAGTAGAATAAGAAATAAGAGGAATGCTTGGAATAGAAGTGGGTGTGAGAGATATGGAAGATGGAGAAGATGAAACAGATGAAGTAGTGGCATAAGGAAATTGAGATTCATCAAATACAACATCCCTAGATATGAATAATCTACCATTGGATGCTAGACATCGATATCCTTTATGAGAAGAACTATTTGTTGGAGATTGTGCCCTAGGGCCAATCATTTTATAAATATGTTTTTGTTGGGAATTGTAGGCGCCTAACGCAGCGGAAGCAAA
>QANZ01047539.1:0-15733 GCA_003254925.1 Chamaecrista fasciculata
ATGGACTTCCATAGCATATTAATATATACACATTAATAAAACAAAGCTAAAAGCCTCCAAAAAAAACGCCTCACAATAATATACATATTTATTAGCTGTATATATGTATATACAACCCACAATTAGCACAAAAAAGAGGAAACCGTGGGCCACAAATATGAATTTTAATCCATATAAGTCATATATATCCAATACCAATATATATGGCATTGTCATATTCCCATCCATGAACATGAAAAAATTAATATACATATATAAATACAAAAATCTAGATCAGCACAACCTGATTCCACAATCCACGCCATGAGGTAAATATATATGTATATTAAAAAAAATAAAGAGGATATATGAAAACTACCGCACCATAAATTACACATAACATATACACAATTCTCACGAAACTGGATCCCTTAATTTTCGCATATATATATATATATAATTACAATTATAATTATATATAACCCCTTTAAAGCACAAAAAAGGGAAACCGTATCCATGAAACCCCATATAATCCGGCGAAGAAAACAATTAATTGAGGTGTATCCAAAACCGTCAAAAGTATGCCGCAAAAAAAAAATGTCATAGAATGCATCCAAAATCGATAAATGAAAACAGACGGGGAAGAAAGAATTGCAGAAGAAGATATATGAACATTAACGTCGAAACTCAATCTTGTAGTCCTCAAAATTTTCAAGAAATTTTATATTACAAGAATACATTACACATGAATGAAAGAAATCAAAGATATGATTAATCTGAAGTTTATCTTTGTTAGAAAACCTTGGCTCTGATACCACTTGAAGGCCCAAAAAATACAACCAACTAAAGATATATATAAGAATATATAATACTGAAGGCGGAAGCGAAAACAAACGGTTGTAAAATTGGATCTTTAATAAAGATAACCCCAGAATTAATCACAAACGAAGAAAGATAAAGAACCTACCTTGATCCATCGCTAATCAGCACGAAAGCGGGTTGAATTCTTCCAAAGTGTTAGATAGTTGTCAAAACCCTCTCACAAGATGGATATGAGAGTGACACAATAGGTTTCTGAAAATTAGTCTGACTTTCTTGACTAACTCCTATATATATCTATCCCACCTTGGGGAACCACAACCCTAGAGATACCTAGCCCAAATAGCCTTGGCCCATCAACAAGGTTGGGCTTTATGGTTTCTACACATTTTATTTATTTATTTAACCCAGACTCATAAAATAACATAATTAGTCCATAAATAATAACAATGAGATCCATAAATTAATTGGACTAATTATAAATATTTAATAGCCCATTATGTACAAATAAAATATAAAATATGTGAGTCCACCAAATAGAAAATTGCTAACACACACTTCATCGTCGTCGTCCACTCGGTCATCGTTTCCGTTGACATGGTCCTTCTCGTCGTCTTCGTGAGCTTCCTAATCTCCCCTAAATTACGTTGTTCTCAATTCTCATCTCTTTTCCTTCCCTTACAACCGCCTCTTTTACTCATCTTCTCTATTTTGCTTCTCTCTCCAAAAGAATTTGGAAGTTAATTTACTTCTCAATTTCGACGAACCACGACGACATTGCCACCGGAGATTGTGTGTTAATGTTGGGAGCTAGAGCTATTTGTATTTCTGCTCGATTTCTCTTTATTCGAGACTCACCGACGAGTTAGTGTGTGGTTGCTAGAATTGCAAAAAACAGAGAAGAGATATTTTTCGGGTTTCTCAATTGCAGAGACCAGTTCGTTAAGCACACGAGTCCCTAAAATTTTAAAATTAAAAAAATATTTTATTACATTTTTAATAAAAAATTTAATTTTTTATAATATATTGTTATTTTTATTTCATTTTAATAACAATTTTTTATTTAAAGTAGTGAAAAGTTTTCTTTTTGGCCATCTAATTAAGTAGTGGAAGTTACTTCCCTTCAATATTTTTTTTCTTTTAATATTTTATAATAAAATTAATTTTGATCGACTAAAACACTCTTCACACACGTATAAGTACTAGAGATAGATATACTACGCCTCTTTGATCTATTGGTCACATAGTTATTAAAGCTTTAATTATATATTTGTACTAAAAAAACTTTAATTATATATTTAACAAATTATGGTCATTCTTAGAGCAGGTTGGTCATTCAATTTAACAAATTGAATATTCCCTTTGCATGGATCTTACCTTCCAAAAAGTGGTATACAAATACAGCACGTATATATAAACACAGTCAAATACATATATATATATATATATATTCACTAGCTTTAATTTCTTTCGGTGATGCCCTTAACTGGCTAAAAGGCGAAAACAGATATCCTACAAATTTAATAATTTATCATTATTCAAGCCTATATATATATATATATATATATGAGTTCCAATTGGAAATCACAGAATGACATCTCTCTCCCTCTCTATATATATATATGTGTGTAAAGTTCAAGTTGGCTTCCTCTCTTCTTTAATGAATTACCCAGTTTACCAAAAAAAAAAAGTTCTAGTTGGCTAATTAACTAAATTTGATTGGATGTATTCCTCGTACCATGTTAATTATTATATGAGCAAACCCCCTTTTTGGTTCCTCAATTGTTACTGAGTCGAGGATTTGATCCCTCAATTGTGGAAAACTACAACTCAGTCCTCAAATTGTACAATCCCGTTTACGTTTTGATCCCTCAGGTCTGGTCCGTTAGTGATAGAGGTGTTAAGTGATGACGTGTCACCGTTAGTTGGCATGCAAAATTAATATCCAACTCATTTCCACTTGACACCTCATTAAAACAACTGTCTTGCAATTTGGTCCCAAAACCCCTAAATCCCCTAAAACTTTTTTTTAATCCTCTTATTCATCTTTTTCATCTTCATTCATTTTAGTCCCAAATCCTAAAACTAAAGTTGTGAAGTATCCCAAAACCCTTCAAAACATTCCAACTTAGTCCTTAAATGTATTAAAAACCCTAAAACTTAAACCCCAAACTCTAAACCCTAAAATCCTAAACTCTAAACCCTAAAACCCTAAACCCTAAAACCCTAAATTCCTAAAATTGTAAAGTGCCCAAAAACTCTTCCAAACATTCCAATTTAGTCCTTAAAAGTATTAAAAACCCTAAAACCTTAAACCCCAAACCCTAAATTCCTAAACCCTAAATCCTTGTCATTAAAAAAAAATTAGTTCATCATCATCATCATCATCATTCATCAATTCATCATCAATTCATCATCCAAAAATTAAAAAATAATCCTAAAAACTTTTTAAAAAAATTCGTTCATCATCGTCATCATTTTATCAAAGGCTGAAGACACCCTCAACTTAAAAAAAAAAAATCCAGATCTGGGAGAAGAATGAGGTGATGCTCTTTCCTTGAGAAGCTTCAACAATGGAGGAATTAATAGAGTGTGGATTGGGAGAAGAATGAGAGAGGAAGACTCGAATTGGTTCTCGCGATGGGAAGAAGAACTTCCTACTCACATCACGATCTTGCTATGGCCTTGGATATCTGAAGCCCTTATCATCTGAATACACCACAGCAACTTCCTCAACCTCCTCCTCCTTCAAATCCCTTACCCTCTCTAACCAATCCCACGCACCCTAACTCCGCCGATTTCGCCGATTTGGGTCCTTCGAATTCGTCCTCTGTTTCTAGAATCGGACCGATTCTGTTTTAATTTCAGTGGTGAACGCGTTCCGTGGAGGTTGTCGTTTCGCAGTGGATTCCGTTCAGATCTGGTCGTAGGGGGTTCGTCGGCGGTGGGAGCTAGAGTCTAGGTAGAAGGTGATGATGTTGATGAATTTGGATTTGATGATGATGTTGATGAATCCGGATTTGCGTGAAAGGATGAATGTATGAATGAGAATTGGTTAAAGGAGGAACTATAAGATACCCAGAAGCAAGAAGAAGGAAGAAGAAGAAGAAGAAGACCTTGCGCATTTTTTAATTTTGTTTGGTGAAATCCATTAAAACCTCCACTTGTTTATTTTTTCTTTTGTTTTGATCCTACTAAACTATAGGGTTTTAGGGTTTAGGATTTTAGGGTTTAGGGTTTTAGGGTTTAGGGTTTTCGGGTTTAGGATTTAGGGTTTAGGTTTTAGGGTTTTTAATACTTTTAAGGAGTAAATTGAAATGTTTGGAAGTGTTTTGGGACACTTTACAATTTTAGAAATTTAGGGTTTTAGGGTTTAGGGTTTTAGGGTTTTTAATACATTTAAGGACTAAATTGGAATGTTTGGAAAGGTTTTGGGATACTTTACAATCTTATTTTTAGGATTTGGACTAAAATGAATGAAGAAGATGAAAAAGATGAAGAAGAGGATTAAAAAAAGTTTTAGGGGATTTAGGGGTTTTGGGACCAAATTGCAAGAGAGTAGTTTTAATGAGGTGTCAAGTGAAAATGAGTTGGATATTAATTTTGCATGCCAAATAAGCATTTAACGGCCACCTAAGCAGATAACGGTGACACGTCATCACTTAATAGCTCCATCACTAACGGACCAGACCTGAGGGACCAAAACCTAACCAGGATTGTACAATT
The DNA here is from genome assembly GCA_003254925.1 of Chamaecrista fasciculata. Lineage (NCBI taxonomy): Eukaryota > Viridiplantae > Streptophyta > Magnoliopsida > Fabales > Fabaceae > Chamaecrista > Chamaecrista fasciculata. Next base: position 4,525 of record QANZ01047539.1, read on the forward strand.
CAGGGACTGAGTTGTAGTTTTTCACAATTGAGGGATCAAATCCTCGACTCAGTAACAATTGATGGACCAAAAAGTAGGTTTGCTCTTTTTGCATCCAGAACGTGAGAGTAAGACGGTCTGTACGGAAGTCTCTTTTTGGGGTTTGTAGAATTTAATTCTGAACACAATTCTGGAAAAAAATGCTCTCGTCTGGTTTTTTCTTTACCGTGTCTCTCTCTCAGTCCGTGTATTTGCTATTTAGACGTTGTTTTGAGAATCCGAGTTCAAATATGTTACCAAATCTTCGCGTGGATATTTGGTTTCATTAATCCTTAATCCTGGTAGGCCCGAATCTTTCAGTTTTGTTATAATATTGTTCCCTTTTCTCGAAAAAAAAAGTAAATTCAAAATTAACTTTTACATCATTGGAAAAGCAGAAATAATTATGAGTTCTAGAATTTAAATTTATAAGAAACGCTAAGAAACGCTAACTAAAGTTCTTTTTCGAGTAAACTACTAAATTGGTCCCTGGATTATTGACTTGCTGACAGATTGGTCCCCGAATTTAGGAAATTGACAAATAGGTCCCCAAATTTTTCTAACGAGTCAAATAGGTCCCCGAATTTTTCTAACATTTGTCAAATAGGTCCTTCTGTGCATGTTATTCAGGGACCTATTTGACTCGTTAGAAAAATTCAGAGACCTATTTGTCAATTTCCTAAATTCGGGGACCAATCTATCAGCGAGCCAATAATCCAGGGACCAATTTGATAGTTTACTCGTTCTTTTTCACCGCTGCGTACTATTAAGGCATTAATTAAGTGGAATTGTTTTCCAGTTTATTATTAACCAATTATTTAAGCTCTTCTTGAAAGTTAAATAGATATTCAATGTGATTACGAAAAGGGTAGGATTGTTACACATTGCTTGTTTTAAGTCCCCGAATTTTATAAAGGTTAGTCAATTTAGTCCTTCTGTGAAACTGCCGTCTCCAAAAATGATGATGTGTTAACGTGTCACGTCAGCAGTCGAAAAACTGAAAAAAAAATGGTAACTGTGCAAGATTTGTCACATAATCATTATTAGTTAAAAAAAAAAAAAACAAATTCGTGTCTTCAAATTGGTCCCTGAGTTCAATTTTTATTCCATTATTTTCAATTCCCCCACTTTTCATCATCTTCATTCATTTTAGTCCCAAATCCTCAAAATCAAATTGTAAAGTGTCCCAAAACTCTTCCAAAAATTACAATTTAGTCCTTAAAAATATTAAAAACCCTAAACTCTAAAATCCTAAAAAAACCACTCTCTTGCAATTTGGTCCCTGGGTCCTCATATTTATTAAATCAAAATTAAAAAAAAACATTTTGGTCCCTAAACCCTAATTTCATCATCATCTTCACTTTCATCATCATCTTCATCATCTTCACAAATAATCTTCATTTTGCTCACTGATTTTGCTTGCTGATTTTGGTCCCTAAACGAATTTAAATATTTTCTAAATTGAAACCCCAAGCGTGATTCATATCCCAAACAATCTCTTCATCCTCTGCCCAGTCAAATTCCTCCAACCCATATGCAACTTCCACGACGTCACTTGCGGAAGCGGCTTCGTCGCCGAAATCGATCTCTCCGATCACCAACTCTCCGGCATCAGCACCAATTTCAAATCCCCAATTTCAATTTCAAAAACCATTTTCACATCTAGCCAAATCGAACCAAAATTGCGAATTCTGGGTTACTGTGACAATTTTGAGCCGCTTACTATGACAATCCCAGCAAAAAAAAAAAAAAGCAATATGCAAATCGCAGAACCAAAGCGAAGAAACACCCACCAAATGCTCGTAAGAAAATGGGTCATGCAAATTCAGTGAGAAGAGAAAACCTAGGGTTGAATCTTCAAGTGAAAAGTTAACGAAGAAGACAATAGAGAAAGAAATAGAAAGATCCCAGTTGAATACAGAGTGGAAATCGATGCCGAGGCGTTGGATTTACTCGACACTGCTTGCGTCGCGAAGGAGAACCAGGTCTTTCATCTACTTCCTCTTCTTCGATTTCTACCGAGGCGTTGGAATTCATTTCTGAACTGAATCAAAAATTGAAGGAAATGGAGGGCTTGGTTGAGTCTAGAGGTAAGGTTTCACCGATTTCTTTTGTGGGTGAAGGAGAAAATGAAGATGATGATGATGAATTTAGGTTGTTGAATGGAAGATGAAGATGGTTTTGGGAAGGGGAAGATGAAGATGATGATGATGAATTTAGGTTTCTTTTAGGGTTTAGGATTTAGGTTTTAGTGTTTTAGGGTTTAAGATTTTAGGGTTTAAGGTTTATAGTTTTAGGGTTTAGGGTTTAGATTTTAGGGTTCTTAATACTTTTAAGGGCTAAATTGGAATGTTTGGAAGAGTTTTGGGACACTTTACAATTTTATTTTGAGGATTAAGGACTAAAATGAATGAAGATGATGAAAAAGATGGGGAATTGAAAATAATGGGATAAGAATGGGTGAGGGACCTAATTACTCAAATTAGATTTTTTTAGGGTTATGGTTTAAGATTTTAGGGTTTAGGGTTTATAATTTTAGGGTTTAGAGTTTGGGGGTTATGGTTTAGGTTTTAAGATTTTAATACTTTTATGGACTAAATTGGAATGTTTGGAAGAGTTTTGGGACACTTTACAATTTTATTTTGAGGATTTGAGACTAAAATGAATGAAGATGATGAAAAAGAGGGGGGATTGAAAATAATGGGATAAGAATGGGTGAGGGACCTAATTACTAAAATTAGATTTTTTTTCAGGTTTAGGGTTTAAGATTTTAGGGTTTAGAGTTTGGGGTTTATGGTTTAGGTTTTACGGTTTTTAATACTTTTAAGGACTAAACTGGAATGTTTGGAAGAGTTTTGGGACACTTTGCAATTTTATTTTGAGGATTTCGGACTAAAATGAATGAAGATGATGAAAAAGAGGGGCAATTGAAAATAATGGGATAAAAATTGAACTCAGGGACCAATTTGAAGAAGACACGAATTTTTTTTTACTTTTTTTTTTTTTTTTTTTTTTTTTTTTTTTTTTTTTTTTTTTTTTTTTTTTTTTTTTTTTTTTTTTTTTTTTTTCAGTTTTTCGACTGTTGACGTGGCACTTAACGTGCCACGTCAGCATTTAATGGCCACGTCATTGTTTTTAGAGACGACAGTTTGACAGAAGGACTAAATTGGCTAACCTTTGTAAAATTCGGGACTTATTTGTCTATTTCGTTAATCTGTGAACCAATTTGGTAGCGCCTCTATAATCTAGGGACCAATTTAGTAGTATACTCATTATTTATATTACATTATAAAGTATCGACCTGTTACTCTAATTATTCGTTCATTTCAGATAGATATTGAGTAGTTGAACCAACAACCATATCTACCCGATATCTAATTATTATTTTTATTTTTAACACCCATACCCTATTTAATACCCAATATCTAGCTAAGAGATACCAAATACTTTTTATGGATAAATTAAGACAATTATCATAAATATACCCATACAAATTGTCAGCCGAATTGAAACAATCTTTAGTATGAAACTTATTTTAATAATAATATTAAAAATAATCGTATACATGACTTAATAAACTAAATGACAAACTTCTCACCGAATATTGAAAGGATGAGGAGGAACTTTTTTTTTTGGCGGGAAAAGGAAGAAGAGGAACTGAGATGAGAGTTAAAGACCTAACAAATAAACCCCATGTTTCTACATATAAGAAGTTGATACCACAAAATCAAAATTATGAGCCCAAATTAAAAGGAGGGGGCCCAAAAATTATGTAGGCCCAACCCTAGGGTTTATATATGTAGGCCCAAGAGTGGCCATTCCTGATCTCTCTGTCTGAAATGTTTAAGATAACAAATTAAAAACTGGCATGACATAACCCCACATGACATTCTTAGACGATTACAAGCTGTACATGTTTTTATGATGGATGCTGGATGCATGCAAACAATGAGAAAACCAGAATTTTATGGCTACCCGTAGGGCCCATATATATATATATCTTATATTATATGGCTCCACTCCTTTCTGGTCGTCCATGTTTAAAATTATAGTCTATGAAATTAAAAATAAGAAAAAATTTACTATTTAGTCTTTCTTTCTTTACTAAATTAACAATTTAGTGCCTTATTTATTCTACATACATATTTGCGTGTTCGTTAGGGCACGCAAAGCCCCTAGTATATATATATATATCTCAGATCTCAGATCATTCAATTTCATCAATCACTGCCATACACTCACATACCCAAATATATAACAGCTTCCTCAAACCCACAAAGGCCCAACCAGACACATCTTGATCTTGTCTAAGACAAAGAATCATACTCTCCCACATCATAACTCAATTTGGGACTCTCACCTTTTTTTTTTTAGGCAAAGCACTAATTTGGTTTTCAAAATTTATACTAAACATTAATTTCATCTTCAATCATTTTTAGTCAATTTTATATATAATGTAAAAACATTATGATCAATTTTATCATTTGCTCTTACTTTAGCTAAACATTAGTGACAGAACATACATAGCCAATAATATATAATATAAAATTGATAAAAAAAAGAAACTCAAATCTCAACTCATATCGAAAAATATAATATAGTCTATTGTTGATTTATTCAAAGAAATTAGTCAAAAAAATAAAATTGACCAAATAAAATATCATAAATTGAGAACAAAATTGACCACAAAAAAAGAAAATTGATGATAAAATTGACAGTTGATATAAAGTTTGAGGACAAAATTAATACTTTTGCATTTTTTCTATTAATGATTTCCTATCATCTATTATCATTACTTATTTAATTCATTCATTATCTGAAACCATGAACCCTAAATTTGAATATATACATACGTATCGATCATTTTCATTATGGGAAGGGGGGACATGACAAGAAGCAAAAAGACGGTTGCATATGAAAGTAAATGAAGCATGTATAGTTGGAGAGTATAGTAAGGCACATGGCTAAGGTGTCTCATGTGTGTGTGGTTCAACAATTATAAATAAGTGCCAAAATGAGTTGTGCTACACTTGTATCTGTGTGCCCAACACCTACCAACCCTTTTTATCTGGTGGACCCTTTTATTTCTTCTTTTCTGTTTCCTATCTTAATTAATTTTCTCTTGGTGAGTGACACCATATTAATTAAGAGTTTGACTATTTATTAACCTCTCAACCATTTCCTGATCTCCTTATCTATTCCTTTTTTTTTTTTTAATATTTAAGGGCCTGTTTGGGCATCACCATCGTCCTAATCTCATCTCATTCAATCTTCATCTCATCTTAGGATTGAATGAACAGTAATGGTTGGGTGTTTTTTGAACCTCTATCTCATCTCATCTCATCCACATCATCATCTCATTCACAACATCATCTCATTTTCTCTTACAATTACTAATCTATCCCTACTTATACACCTATAATTACCTATACTTTAATAGAAATATTAAAAAAACAACTAGACAAAATAATAATTTTACATACCTTCATTTATTACACTTATAATTTTCTCTCTCTATCTATCATTTCTCATCATTTTGTTATCTTTTCCACTCACACACTTTTTCTCTTTCTCTCTCTCTCTCACACACACATACACCTCTCTCTCTCTCTTTCACACACCCCACACACACTCTTATTTATATATATATATATATATAGAATTTATATTAATTTAATTAAACAAAAAATTTACAATATTATTATTTTTTAGTTGCAATATTCATCATTCTTCAATCATGCTCGTCTCTTNCTAGACTAGCTAGACCCGGACCCGTCCCGGTGACCCAGCTCGTCCCGGCCCGAACACCATCGGGCCGGGTTGGGTCCGCCGGGTTGAGCTGGGTCGCTGGGTCCATGAACACCCCTAGAAAGAGTAATGCTATAAAAAGATCTATTGCTTAAGCAATGGACTTTTTATAGTCTATCTCTCTCTTTATCAAATCAAAAATTGAATATAAAACTTTGATGTGAGAGTGATTGATGAAGAGAGAGATAAACTGTAAAACTCTATTGCTTGAGCAATATAGTTTTTTATTGAGGAATGATAGAAAATTACTGAAATTGGCATAAAATAAGACATTCTCATATATTGTATTTTGCTTCAGTTTTCGGTTATTCTGAGTTTGGATATGTTCTATATATGTAGACAGTGGTTCTATCCATATTTTTTGGTCAAATTAAAGGACTCATAAATCTAATAACGGTAATGTATTAAATGGAGAAAATACAAAATGGCTCACGTGTATGTACAGGATGGAAAAATATAGGGTTAAAGAGTCAATTTAGTCTTAAATGTATGCCTTAATATTCATTTTGGTCCATTATATTTCAAAATATTCAAATTTCTCCTAAATATTTGCAAAATGTTTCATTTTGGTCCCAACTATTGAATATGGCTTGTTTAGAGCTATGTATTGTTCCCGAAGAATACTTTCTCTATCTAGTTGGGACCGAAACAAAACATTTTACCAGTATTTAGGACCAAAATGAATTATTTTGCCAACATTTAGGATCAATATGAACATTTTGAAACATAATGGACCAAATGAATATTAGGGCATACATTTTGGATCAAAATGAACCATTGACCAAACATTTTTGTGTTGTTTTGTTATTTGCATTATGGTCCTTAAACTATTCTTTGTTATTTTTTTTCGTTGGATTTCACAAATAGATCCGATTATTGATGACTGGAATTTCGTGTAAGCCCCAAGTTATCATTTACACATGGTAGGGATTGATTAATAGGACCGGTACAAATTTATAGACCAAATTGTATTCTTAAAAATAATTCCAATATTATTTTCATTTTGGCCCTTCATCTCATCCACTTGGATTGACCTCTAACCGTTCATCCAAAATTTTCTCATCCTCACTCTTTCCAATAGCATATCACACTTTCCAATATCATCTCATCTCAATATCATTCCAATCAAACCACACCCCAAACACACCTATCATCTCATCTCATTATCTCCATCTCATCTCATTATTTCTTACCATTTCTACCCCTATACAAATTAAAAAAAATCCATAAACCTATTTCAACCAACCACAATCACTACATACCCTTTTATATAATTTCACACCCTATTTAACATCATTTTTTCTAAAATCACCCAAACACCAATACATCATTTCATCTCATCCAATTCAAACTTAATCTCATCTCATCCCATAAACTTGACTTGAATTGAAATAGTATGACCCCAAACAGACCCTAATTAAGAACTATTCCTCTGGATTGTAGAATGAATAAAATGAATATAAAATAAAGGGGTACGTTATTCCTATCAATTTGATCTTCTTCTTTCTTTAATTATAAATATATAATTTATTTTGTTAATGGGGAATATCCACGAAAAGAAAAAGGAAGCAAAAAACGAAAGAAGGCAGTTAATATATATGAATACCCTCTCTACCGAACAAGTAGAATAAATTCAAGGGTAAAATACAGGAAAGGTACCTGTGGTTTGGCCTAATCTCACTTTTATGACGTGTGGTTTCAAAAGTTGCACATTAGGTACCTGTGTGTTTCGCCGTTAAACAGAAGCAGTACTTGTGTAATTTTCCGTTAAATTTTTGACGGAAAAAGTAGTACTTGTGGTTTCAAAAGTTGCACATTAGGTACCTGTGATTTTGCTGAAGCTTGAACTACATATTAGCTTCATATTTTGAACATTAAACGATGAAACCCAACACTCTCTTCATCTTCATCATCATCTTCTTCCCATAAACTCAACAAACCCTCATTTCTCATACGAATTTCAAATTCCACTCATCAAATTAAATCAAAACTCACACACACACACACACATAGATATACATTAATCAGAAATCACCCGAATTATCATCTCCAAATTTCTCGGCGGATTTTGAAGCAATTTCAAAGATTTAGGGTTTCTAATTTGATTTGATGAAATTAGGGTTGTTGAAATTGCAGATCGAAGAGGGTTTCTGTAATACCCCAAGGTACCATGTTAGACATTAGACTTAGCATTTGACTTAAAAGTAAATTGTGTAGTTAATCTAGAAGTCCTTATGAGCTTGTGGTTAAATTTTGAGAGCAACCTGACAAAAAAATTTTATCCGTGTTTCATTTTAATTTTATTATAAGACACTTTTGAGTAAGAAATAATAAATTATAGATATAATATTTTTGAAAGGAAAATATATATTTGGAACCTACTATTTTCAATGAATCCAACAATATAATTTTTTTCAAAAATCTCTATTTCTAGAACTTTTGAGTTTTAGGGACTGTTTTGAAAGAATTTAAATGTTTTTGGGCAATACTATGGATCTAGCCTCTTTCTCCTTGCATCAGAATTACTTTTTTGCCCCCCCAAATTTGGCCAAAATAGCAAAACAACCCTTTCTTTAACGGAAAATTACACAAGTACTGCTTCTGTTTAACGGCGAAACACACAGGTACCTTATGTGCAACTTTTGAAACCACACGTCATAAAAGTGAGATTAGGCCAAACCACAGGTACCTTTCCTGTATTTTACCCTAAATTCAATTAAAGGGACTTAGAAAACAAGATCACATGGGCCTTCACACCGTCATCATGAGCTTTATTCCAAACGAATGGCCATTCATTATATTCATTCATTCACACATTGATCTAATAAGAATGCAACACCATTGTCAAAAGAAATAACAAAACAAAAACAAATCAAATTACAACACTCAAAAGTTTCGTTTCCAACCTAAATTCGTGTCCCAACATAGTCCAAACATGTCTACGAGACCCACTGAATATGTCTCCAATTTTGAGCCCCTCGCCAGATAGAGAAATTAAATCATGGATCAAACCACAAAACAAAGTCTTAATTAGCTAGCTGTTTCTTTTTCTTTTTTTGTTTTAATTTTCTTTTATAAATTGGTCTCTTTCCTTTGGAGGAAGATGGAATAATGGGTTCTTCCAAAAGCTAAACGAGAAAAACAGAAGAAGCGAATGGGCAATGTTGATGATGATGAGGATGGAAAGGGACGAGGAGGGATGAGGATAATTATAAAACGACATCATCTGTAGTCACAGGACTGTTCCCTTTTCACATGGTTCGGTTTTTTGGGACACCGTGAAAGAAAAAATAAGCAATGAGTAAAAGTTTATTGAACATATGCATAAATACTACTTTTACGACCAACACTGTAACGTGACAATATATAAATATCGTATATGCTTTCTAGCTTTGCCTTAAGTTAGATCATGAATATATTGAAGGAAATAAATTCGAGTGTGAGAGATAAAATTATTAATTTGGAGTTGAGATTTATTTTAAATGGAGCTAAGATCTTCAAACCACTAATACAAAGAGTTGCAAGATGGAGAAAAACCATATTGGAGCAAAGAAAGGGGACCAAAGTGAACAAGAATGTGGACCATGAAGTTGTGAAACAACTTTGGGATATATATACAAAAAATATTCACTAATTAGTCCATTAGTGAATATTACAAAATGGTCCTAAACATAATTACAAAATAGTCCCTTTAATGAACAAACTCCATATATATATAGATTAGTAATTCAATGGGATAATTACTTATACTCTTCGGATTTAGCCCGATCCCGAAAGGCTTGTGGATAATCCAACCTATCACGAATTACAATAAATTAATTACTTATCAGTAAACACAATTATTAATCTTATAATAGATTAATGCTAATTCACACTAATATTCCAACAATCTCCCACTTGGATAGCATTAATTTATTAACAGATCAATCAACAAAACACTGAAGTAAGTAATTAATTATCACAAGGCACATCAAAGTGCACAAAAGATGAAACCATACTCACAGATCACTAAATCCGATAGGGAAACAAGTGATATACACAAAACAAATCACTAAATCGGATAGGGAAATAAGTGATACAAACATCAACACAAATGGTTTCAGCACCTAAATAAGATAGAGTATGAGATGACATTATAATGTCATAGAACGAAACAAAAGTCTATAAACACTTAGCTCAGACTCCCACTAGACTTAGGCCACTCTCAAAATTTAACAAGAGCCATATGAGTCACATGATTCGAAGACTCCACAGGCAAGCCTTTAGTCAACAAATGTTCACTAGCAATGTGAACCAAATGAGTCTGATACACAAGATGTCAAATTCAAGATTTGAACAAAATCATATCCAAACAACAACAAAATTCAGTTGTGAGACAACAGAAGACATTGAATCCGATAGGGAAAACAATGTTTCTCACCAACTGAACAAAATTAGATCTAAAAATTGGACTAAATCCAACAGATACAACTTAACTGCACCAGATGCCTTTTGAAGGCCAAACTGGAATAATTCCAACAATTGTAACGAAGTTACTACAGATGCCTCTTGAAGGCCAAATTGGACTAAATCCAATGATTATAACAAAGTTACTAGAGATGCCTCTTGAAGGCCAAATTGAACTAAATCCAATAAATTTACCAAAGTTACTGTAGATGCCTATAAGGGTCAAATTGGACTAAATCCAATAAATGTAACGAAGTTCCCGAGATGCCTCTTGAGGGCCAAATTGGACTAAATCCAATAAATGTAACAAAGTTACTTCACATGCTTGTAAGGCCAAAATTGGACTAAATCCAATAATTGTAACAAAGTTACATCAAATGCCTATAAAGGAAAAATCAGACAAAATCCAATAAATGTAACAAAGTTACCGAGATGCCTCTTGAGAGCCAAATTGGACTAAATCCAATAATTGTAACAAAGTTACCTCAGATGCCTCTAAGGGCCAAATTAGATTAAATCCAATAAATGCAACAAAGTTATGTCAGATGCCTCTTGATGACCAAATTGGACTAAATCCAATAAAGGTAACAAAGTTACCTCAAATGCTTGTTAGGGCCAAAATTGGACTAAATCCAATAAATGTAACAAAGTTACGCCAGATGCCCATTAAAGGCCAAATTGGACTAACTCCAATAATTGTAACAAAGTTACATCAGATGTTTGTAAGGCCCGAATTGGACTAAATCCAATAAATGTAACAAAGTTACCTCAAATGCCTGTAAGGGCCAAATTTGGACTAAATCTAATAAATTGTAACTAAGTTACAATAGACCAAAATTGAAGAAAACCCAATTAATGTTTGCTCAGACTCCCACTGGACCGAGATATAATCTTTGTTGGGAATTGTAGGCGCCTAACGCAGCGGAAGCAAAAATAA
>QANZ01047556.1:0-74208 GCA_003254925.1 Chamaecrista fasciculata
CATTAATTTATCTTCCATAAATTATTAATATGTTCACAACATATATATCAAATAAAATGATTGGCCCTAGGGCACAATCTCCAACACCTTTTTCTTGAAATTAGGCCCATTATCAATAATTATAAAACTCAGGAATCATATTCCAAAATTTTAATTATTGACCCAAAAATTTTAAAATTCATAATTTTATTTAAATTTTCAGTCACCCACATAATATTATGATTAAAACACTTTTAACCATAATTATATGGGAATTTCGACTTAGGCCTGAATTTGCAAGAAAAATTTCCAAATCAATCATATTGATTTCTTTATGTATCACATACATAAATTTTCACCTTTTCTGGTAGATTCAATTTTAAGAAAATATTCAGTGGATTTTTTGTAAAACCAAAACGTGATTGAAACAGGTAAAAACACGCCAAGCATACATCACATGTACACAAAATGATTTTAAATCCAGGACTAGCGTGGCTCTGATACCACTGTTGGGAAATCCCCGGGGAAAACACGCAGCGGAAGCAAAAAAAGTAAATAAAAAAAACTTGCGCTCCCCAGGAAAATCCAACCCTGAGATCCGCTAGTTGAATTTAAAACCAGATATGAAAAGTGTTATACCTCAAGCTTTCAATCGGATGGTTGAACTATGTGAGTCTAGAAGTCCGTTTGCACGTCCTTCCTCCACCGGTGATCCACACGAACAGTTTCCCGAACACGAGGTGCTAGCCTCCACGCCTCTTTCTCCAAAGAGACTTGGGATTGAATCTACAGTTGATGAATTCAGGAACTCCTTCTCTGAATTCCAGGCTAGGTGGCGCAATACAGAGTAGAAGACAGCAACAAAACTCCTTTTGTTCTTCTTCTCTCAAGAACCCTAAAACCCACAACTTTCGATTTCTCTCTCTAACACTTAGAGGAAAATCAACTTCTCTCTCTAGGAAGGTGGGTGGCGAAAATTCTCTCTCTCCAAGGATGAATTTCGACTTCTCTCTAGTGAGCTAGGGTTTTTCACAATGTGCATGACATCACATAGAGTTAGGCGACTTTTAGGCTTTATAATTACCAAAATTATGGTAATTTTATAAATATAAAATCATGATATTCTGATAATATCATATCTTTAAGACTTGAATATCTAATTAAAATATTACCATAATATTTTAATTCAAATTCAAATCCCTATCTCATAGAATCAAATTGAAGATCAAATCTTCCAATGGGACCCACATGAGATAGGCGCCTACTTGCTCCAATTTATTGGGAATTTTATAAATAAAAAATAACTCCTAAAATTAGGAAGTCATAACCAACTTATTTTATCCCAATGTTTTTGAATTAAAATATTACAATAATATCTTTAATTCAAAATTTGAATTCTGAATTTAAATTCTTTATTGAATTAAAATATTACCCCAATATCTTAATTCAAATCTTGAATCTCAAATTCAAATTCAAATTCATGACTTAAATTAATAAAACATTTTTATTAATTAAATCATCAAAATATGAGGCGCCACCCTCAAGCAAAATATTAGGGAATTTTATAAATCAATAATCTCCTAACTTTTAGGAATTATTTAATTTATTATTCCTAATATTTAAATTGTAAATAATTAATCTCTATTAATCATTTAACAATTATTTAAACTGTAGAAAATTTAAGACAAGACATAATGTCCCAGACATTTCCTCTGTGTCTTAAATTAGGCCACGGAGTGACCCACGAATTACCCTAATTCGTGTCCCTTATAAGGTGTGTTCTAATCCTGCTCGTGTGTGACCCAGCAGGCCCCACGTGAAGTTGGCAGTAGGTCATCCCTATGTCCTACAAGTCGTGAGCGGACTCTAGCAAGCCATCGCGACTACCCAAAACACGTGAGTGATCGTTTGTTACCAAAACCGATTTTAACCTTCGTACCTCCTTGGCACCGACCCTATTGTTCTGCGATATCTTGGTTATGGATCAGGCACAGGAAAGTCATCCATGATCCAAACCTTTACTTTCTCGATCTCCTTGAGTAAGTCCCAATATCTAGCATGGCCATGCATTTCCTGGACAGACTCATCGAGGGCGCCAGTAAGATATCTCCCAATTTAATGGGGAACAAAATCCCAATTTTGGTCAGTCCACATTCCTCAGCACGGCAATCAACCAAACCCGTACTTAGCCCTTATGGCTACCCTGCTACGGGCAACGTTAGACTAAGCCAAAGTCTGACAACTGCAACGCCGGAATAATGATGACCTCAGGTCTAAGGCGTCGTGACAGGCGTACAAGAGAGGCAAGCTGATGACTAAACCCATGCAGGACTCTCCGGGTCAGTCCAGCAACTCGTAACCCCTTACGTAATTGCACCATGACTCTCGTTCCAGCATCTAGTGCGTGCATCCCTATGCACCGAGGTCATGCTGATCTTAGTTCATTTTCGCTCCCACGAAAACAATCGATCAGGGACAGATTTAGATTAATTATCTTATAATTAATCATGGACGTAATCACAGTAAACATGCTAATAATGTGAAAACCATTAATTTATCTCTATAAATTAATCCATATGTTCATAACATATATAAAAGAGGATTGGCCCTAGGGCACAATTCCTAACACTAGGACCATGGGACCCTCGATAGATGGGCGTTCCAAAGTGGTGCGAATGATGGAGGAACGGCCTCGGGCGTTTGGCTTAGAGGCCAGTTTGGCCAAAGCATCTGCCCTGGTGTTCTTAGAACGTAGGACGTGCGAGAATTGGGCGGCCCGGATGTGATGGCGGAGGATGTACTTGGCCTTCTCCACGTATTTGAGAATAGTGGGTTCCTTGGCCTCAAAGTCTCCTTTCATGTGGCCAACTACCAGCTGGGAGTCACTGTAGACGTGGATGTCCTGGGCGCCCATGCCCACGGCGAGCTCGAGGTCAGCGATGAGTGCTTCATACTCGGCCTGATTGTTTGTGGCCGGAAAACGTCTGTCGATGGCCTGCTCGATACTGTAACCGTCAGGGGACTCGACGATAACACCTGCGCCACGGAGCTTGGCGGACGAGGCCCCATCAATGTAGAGGTTCCACACGATGGGGGTAGGATTGGCGGGCGTCATCTCAGCGACGAAGTCGGCCAGAGCTTGGCCTTTGATGGCACGTCGTGGTTCAAATGTGAGGCTGAATTCGGAAAGCTCGATCGAACAGTTGACCAGGCGGCCCGCGATGTCGGGCTGATGAATGATTTGCCTCATGGGGCGGTCGGTGCGGACAATTATCACGTACTAATGATAGTAGGGTCGCAGCTTTCTCGTGGAAACGAGTAGGGCGTACACCAGCTTTTCAAGTAAGTGATACCGTGTCTCGGCGCCCGTGAGTACTTTGCTGGAAAAGTAGATGGGTCGCTGTTCGTCTTTTTCCTCGATGATCAAGACGGAGCTAACTGCCACATCGGTTGCAGCCTGGTATACATAGATTGGTTTGCCTGGCGTAGGGGTAGTGAGGATAGGCGGTCTGCTCAGGTACGCCTTCAGTTGTTGGAACGCCTGTTCACATTCGGCTGTCCAAGTGAAGTTCTTTCCTCCTTTAAGAGTCTTAAAGAAGGGTAAGCACCGGTCGCCCGATCTTGCCAGAAAGCGGTGGAGGGCGGCGATGCGCCCGTTGAGGCGTTGTACCTCCTTCAGTGTTTTTGGGGACGCCATGTCAATGATGGCCTGACATTGGTCTGGGTTTGCTTCGATCCCGCGCTGGGAGATCATGAAGCCTAGGAATTTGCCCCCGGCAACCCCAAAAGCGCACTTGGCGGGGTTGAGGCGCAATCGGTAGTGACGGAGAATCTGGAAGATCTCCTGCAGATCATCCAGGTGGTCGCCACCAGCCTTCGTTTTGACAACCATGTCGTCAACGTAGACTTCGATGTTTTTGCCTATGTTCTCCTTGAAGAACCTGTTCATCATTCTCTGGTATGTGGCGCCCGCGTTCTTCAGGCCGAACTGCATGACGTTGTAATAGTAGATGCCATGTTCGGTGATGAAGGCCGTCTTGTCGACGTCCTTTGGATTCATCCTGATCTGGTTGTAACCTGAGAAGGCATCGAGGAAGCTCAAGGTGGCGTACCCGCAGGTGTTATCCACCAACTTGTCGATGCTAGGGAGTGGAAGAAGGTCCTTGGGGGTCGCCTTATTCAGGTCCGTGAAATCCACACACATCCGCCATTTGCCGTTGTGCTTGGGGACCAAGACGACGTTGGACAACCAGGTAGGGTATTTGGTTTCCTGAATGAACCCGGCCGCCAGTAGTTTGTTTACTTCATCTTTGACGGCGAGCTGCCGTTCTAACCCCAGGACCCGTTTCTTCTGAAAAACTCCAGGGCGGTCGTCAACATCCAGGGAATGCATGACCAACTGGGGGTCAACGCCGGGCATGTCCGACGCAGACCACGCGAAAATGTCGCCGTTGGCGAGCAGGAAGTCGGATAGCCTGGCTTGCTCTTGGGCGGGTAGATCCGCAGAAATGCTCACTGTTCGCTCCGGGTGTCCGGGGAAGTGAATTTGGACGAGCGTGTCCGAAGGTTTGGGGCGTGCGCCCTCGACCTAAGACGTGAGATTAAATGTGTGTAAGTAAAGAGATCTTGTAATGGAAAATGACTTCATTAAATAAATGATTTCATTGATATAATAAGGCGTCCGCCATGAGTAGGTCTGAGCGTACATGGAGATGACAAAAGGGGGGCCTTAAGCATTTTAGAGGAAGGGAAAAACTGAAACATAACATAAAAATGGAAAACTTGCAACTAATCTTAGGGCCGGGCGGCTAGTCCACCCATTAGAGTTAGCCGCTGACTCGGGGCATCAGCCACTGATGTGGTATACCTCATCGCGGAGGTCCGTGATTTCGGAGGCGCCCGTGTCCGTGTCCTCTTCAGCATGCTCCGGGGGAGGAGAGTCTGGTTTTCCTTCCATGAACTGGCGGGTCTGGTACCCGGGGTCAATCATGACTCGAGCCAGGCTTGTGGCATAGCACCGGCGATCCTCAAGTTGATCGCCTCGGATACTCGCAGTTCCCCAGCGAGTAGGGAATTTCATGAGTAGGTGAGCAGTGGAGATCACTGCTCTGAAGGCGTTGAGGCTGGAGCCGCCAAGGATGGCGTTGTAGGCGGACGGTACGGCTACAACGATGAAACTTCCGTAGATGGCTGCTGTTCTGGGAGGGTCGCCGTCGCCCTCAAGGGTGAGCTTGGTCTCAAGAACTCCTTCAGCGGGCGTTCTGGTCCCGGCGAAGCCGATCAGTGGCTCATTGAAGGGCTTGAGGGCGCTCAGGGGGATGCCCAGGTGCTCGAAGGCGTGGAAGTAGAGGATGTCCGAGGATGACCCTTGGTCCACCAATATTCGTCGTACGTCAATCTCACCTATGCACGCTGTGATGACCATGGGCTCGTTGTATTCGACAGGCTTCAGTTCGTCATGGGTGAAGGTGATAGGCGCGTGGATGTCCTCATGGGAGCGTTTGTTGCTCGTGTAGTGCATACACATGATCGACCGCATGATGTTTTTGCGGTTATGGGGGGTCTTATGTCTTTGAATCCCCCCGGAGATAGTATTTATCACATTCCTGGCGGGCGTCTCTGGGTGCTTGGCGCCACCGCTGCCGCTCTCGGTGATCTTCCTATTCTTTTGATGGGAGGCGTCCCTGTCAGATTCTGGCCGCTTCTTTTGTTTATATTCGGCCAAGTGGCCGTCGCGGATCAGCTGTTCGATGGCATCTTTTAAAGAGATGCACTCGTCCGTAGTGTGGCCATAGTCGTTATGGTACCGGCAGTGCTTGCTTGTGTCCCTCGGGCGGCCGGTCTTAACAGGGAGCGGCCTAGCTATTGGGAAGAAGTCGAGGGATTTGCTGGCGCGTAAAATCTCCGACCTGGAGACAGTGAGAATGTGATAGGTCGGGAATTTGCCGGTGAAGGGCGTGCGCTGGGATCCTTGTGATGAGTTGGAAGGGCGATCGTGCCTCTTCCCTTTCCCGCTACCGTTCCCATTGTCGTTTTGGGTTCGGCTGTTCGAATGACTGTTCTGCATATCCTTGAGCTTACTGAAGCGGCTCTTGGAGGCGACCAGGTTGTCCTCCTTAAGTATGAAATCGCGGACTTGCTTCAACAACGCGTCCAAGGTCTTCGGGTTGGCGAGCGCCAACTCATTAGAGACGTTTCCCGGGCGTAGGCCCTGTTTGAAGGCGTGGATGGCCACGCTGTCTTCCAGGTCCTCCACTTCATGGCAGCGCTCGGAAAAACGCTTGAGGAAGTCCCTGAGGCTCTCACGGGAGCCTTGGATGAGGTCCGCCATGACAGTTGACGGTTTCTTGTAGACAATGCTGGTGGCGAAGTGTTGGAGATTGTGCCCTAGGGCCAATCATTTTATAGATATGTTGAGAACATATCAATTAATTTATGGAGATAAATTAATGGTTACCATATTATTAGCATGTTTACTATGATAACAGTCCGTGATTAATTATGAGATAATTAATCTAAACCGTCCCTGGTCGCTCATTCAGGTGGGAACTTGAAATGAACTAAGACCAGCATGACCTCGGTGCATGAGATGCATACACTAGATGTTGGTACGAGAGTCATGGTGCAATTACGTAAGGTGGTTACGAGTTGCTGGACATGACCCGGAGAGTCCTGCATGGGTTTAGTCATCAGCTTGCCTCTCTTGTACACCTGTCACGACGCCTTAGACCTGAGGTCATCATTATTCCGGCGTTGCAGTTGTCAGACTTTGGCTTAGTCTAACGCTGCCCGTAACAGGGTAGTCATAAGGGCTAAGTACGGGTTTGGTTGATTGCCGTGCTGAGGAATGTGGACTGACCAAAATTGGGATTTTGTTCCCCATTAAATTGGGAGATATCTTACTGGGCCCCTCGATGAGTCTGTCCAGGAAATGCATGGCCATGCTAGATATTGGGACTTACTCAAGGAGATCGAGAAAGTAAAGGTTTGGATCATGGGTGACTTTCCCGTGCCTGGTCCATGACCAAGATATCGCAGAACAATAGGGTCGGTGCCATGGAGGTACTAAGGTTAAGTCGGTTTTGGTAAAAACCGATAACTCACGTGTTTTGGGTAGTCGTGATGGCTTGCTAGAGTCCGCTCACGACTTGTAGGTCATGGAGATGACCTACTGCCAACTTCACGTGGGGCCTGCTGGGTCACACACGAGCAGGAACAGGACACCGTTTAAAAGGGACACGAATTAGGGTTAATTCGTGGGTCACTCCGGTGGCACGATTTAAGACAAAGAGGAAATGTCTGGGACATTATGTCTTGTCTTAATTGATCTACAGTTGTGAAGTATTTAAATTTGTGAGACAAATTTAAATATAATAATTGTTAAATAATTAATTTGGATTAATTATTTACAATTAAAATATTAAGGAAAAATAATTCAGATAAGGTTCCTAAAAGTTAGGAAATTATTGAATTATAAAATTCCCTAATATTGGCATGAGGGTGGCGCCTCTTTTATGATATTTAGGTTAATAAAATTGTTTTATTAATTTAAATAATAATTTGAATTCAAAAGATTTGATGAAGATATCAAAAGATTTGAATTCAAAAGAGGATCTTTGGTGAGTCTTGACTTCCTAAGAGTTAGGAAGGTTTTTGATTTATAAAATTCCAAGGATATTTTTGAGCTATATGGCGCCATGCTTGGTGGGTCCCATGGGAGATTTGATCTCTCATTTGATTCTCTAAGATTATGATTTGAATTTAAATTTAATATTATGGTAATATTATAATTTAAAATTCAATTCATAAAAGCCATATTATTATAATTTAGAATTATAATAATGCTCTAAAAATAATTATAAAAACCCTAGGGCTAGGCGCCTAGGTCAACCATGGATGTGAGAATTCATTTGTGCAATTTTCATCCTCCTAGTTGAGAGAGATAGAAAATTCGCCTCCTTCAAAACCCTAGCTTCCAAGTGAGGAAAAATTTGGTTCTCAAGAGTTGAGAGGGTAAAATCGAATTGGCCTAAGAGTTAGGCAATTCGATTTGTGGTTGCCAAATTAGGGTTTGTGAGAGAAGGAAAAACAAGAAGAGTTCTTGTGGGGAATTCTCATGCGCCACCTTTTGGAAGTTTGAATCAAGGAGTTCTTGAGTTCAAATACACTGTAGATTGGTCCCTAGTTCTTTTGGAGAAAAGAACTGAAGGCTAGCACCTTGGTGCCCGAAGAAACTGTTCGTGTGGATTACTGGCAGAGGGAGAACGCTGGGAGTGGGCTCCTTGGACACGCCTTGTACAACCAGAGGATTGAAACTCGTGAGGTATACCACTATCTATAAAAGTTTTAAATTCTACTAGCGGATCCGTTCGGGAATTTTAGGACCTAGCGTGTTTTTATTTTAATTTTATATTTGCTTCCACTGCGTTAGGCGCCTACAATTCCCAACACGAAGCGCTTCAGAAAGGCGGCCTCCAGCTCGTCAAAATTGTGGATAGAGTAGTCCGGCAGGCGTGCGTACCAGTGGAGTCCTTCTGGGCCGAGTGTGGTGGGAAAGAGTTTGCATTTCTTTCCCTCTGTGAGGGACGCCAACTGGACATTCGCGTGGAACGCCTTCAGGTGTAAATTTGGATCTGCAGCTGGTTCATAAGGCACCATCTTGACGGGCATCTTAAAGTCCTGAGGTACAATGTCATGCTGGATGGACAAGGCGAAGGGTACCTTCTGGGGAATAAAGGTACCCGGCTCGTCCTCAAAACCGACGGCTGGCGCGTTGTCCTGGGTCGAACCGGTCGTTGTGTTGCGGCGTCCGGGATTCAACCCCTGAGGTGTGCTGTGGATAGAGAGGCTTTGGAATTCGCGACGAAGAGATTCCGTCTGTTCCTTCATCATTCCACGAAAGATGGACATGATGTCCATAGCCTGGAAAGTTTGGCCCATGGCGCCCATCCCGGTCGCAGGTGGCGCTACTCGAGAGGGTTCTCCCTCTTCCCGATGTTCCTCCTGTTCTTGGTCCTCTTGAGAGCCAGGGGCGTGCTCTTGGGAATCAGAGGGGTCATCCAAAAGGGGATCGCGAGGGGAGTCGTTATGAGCCAAAGCAAAGTGAGAATCACCTAGTTCAACGAGGTAAACGTTGGTGAGTTAGCTTTTGTAAAAAAAAGCAATAAAAGACGAGCGTGAGAGCCCGTAGAGTTCAGCAGGTGAGGGGGAGAAGTCCCCACAGACGGCGCCAATGATAAACTAGAAAATGGATAGCACTTACCTAGTTCACCGGATGTAGGCTGCGAGAGCAAATGATTGTCCAAGTATCTGCAAGAACTTCACAGGGGGGCCCTGCGAAGAATACTCCGACGCTCAAGTTAGTAAGAGAGAAATATGAGAGTAAGAGAGTTCTGAAATGCAAAGAGTAGCTAACCTTAAACTGCTGAGTTGAGCTCTATTTATAGAGCAGGGGGAGAGAGGTGGTCAGCGCGCGGGGCGAACCACGTAGCCAGACACGATCTCCACCAGCGGAGATGGTGGAGACCGAGATTTGCGGAGCAAGGCAATCGTGGGTGATTGCGTGTCAACTCTGCTGGCGGGCGCCAGGAAATTGGAGATCGTGGGTGATTAAGGTCGTGACCCACGATCTCCCTTAGCGAAGTTTGCGGGACAGGGCAGTCGTGGGTGACTGCGTTAGTCCGGAGGCGCACGCTGTGACCCAGGGTGGAGCACGACCGCCTCTAATGTCCAGATGGGCTCCAGTGCGCCTTGTCAGGTTCGGAGGGGCCCGGTTCGAAGGTTACTTAGGCGTACGCCCAAATAGTGATGTATCAATAAGTATATTGAATAATATAATGAAAAGTTTATTAAAAATTCAAATAGCTCTAGAAAAATTTTTGTTTATTATAAAATACAATAAAAATAATATTACTTTTTCAAATAATTTTAACTTTCATAGTTTTAAATTTCAGAACTTTTTAATAGTCGGAATCTCAAAATCAAATAAAAAACTAAAATTAGCAACCAATTGACCAGCGGCAAACTCTTAAATGGAGCTCAGATCCGCGGAGGACTAGTCCTTAGTCCATCGGGCTGGGGATACCTTGGGCAACAAAAAAAAAACTAAAATAAATTAAGGTAAATAAATTCTTAAAGTATATGTTTAAGTTTAAGGATTTTCCAACAACATAATTTTCCAAGTATCTCTTTATAATAAAGAATGAATATATATATATATATATATAGAACAACACAAGGAAGAGAAAATTAAAGAATCCAAAGTGAATAAAGTTGAAAATTTAAAGAACTTGTCTGTCAAATTTTAAAACTTATACGTGTTTTTTTTTCGATCTAAAATTCAGGGGTCGTAATGCAATCTAACATTTATAAGAAAATAATGAGAATGTTCATATATTATATATATATATATATTCTTTTTGGCTGAGATGCTCAATATCAGTAATTGGTGGAGTAGTTGAGGGGCTCTCTGGTTACATAACAGCACAAGGAGAAGCAAATGGAAATGGAAAAAGTGGTTGTGTTTGAAGATTGCAATGTGTTTGGAAATGGTATAACTTATTTGGGAAGGCCTTGGAGATCTTATGCCACTGTTCTATTCTACAAAACCAACATCTCCAACATTGTCCAACCCAAAGGTTGGCACCCATGGAATTTCGTTGACCAACAAGAGTATGTATTATAATTTCTATTTTCATTGTTGTGGATAAATTCTCCAAAATGGCTCATTTCATTCCTTGCAGTAAATCTTCTGATGCTTCTCACATAACTAAATTATTCTTCCATGAGATTGTTCGTTTGCATGGGTTGCCTACAACCATTGTTTCTGATAGGGATGTTAAATTCATAAGTTATTTTTGGAAAACCCTTTGGAAAATTTTTGGCACACAGTTGAAATTTTCCTATGCCTTTCACCCTCAAACGGACGGTCAAACTGAAGTAACCAATCGCAATCTGGGTGATTTATTAAGAGGTTTAGTGGGAGATAAGCCTGGGAATTGGGATTTGATTTTACCTACTGCTGAGTTTGTGTTTAATAGTTTTGTCAATCATTTCACTGGCAAGAGTCATTTTGAGATTGTTCATGGCTATATCCCGTGCCAACCCATTGACTTGATTCCCCTTCCCTTGAACACTCGTACATCTGATTCTGCTGACTCCTTTGCCCACCACATCCATGAGTTACATGCTGAAATTCGACGAAAGCTCACATTAAGTAATGAAAATTATAAATTATCTGCTAACGCTTATCGTCGTTTTCAAAATTTTGATGTGGGTGATTATGTGATGGCTCGTATTCGGCCATATGCTCAATGTGGAAGATTTGTTTCCTTACCGAGGTATCGTTCGTGAAGAAATTGACGCCATTATTGATGATCAGACCATTCTATCTTCTTATGGTCCACTTCGTCGCTACCTAGTCCGTTGGAAAGGTTGCTCATATTTGGTTGCTACATGGATCACTGAGGCCGAATCATCTCACATTGACCCAGTTTTGCTCGAGTCATCCCACCTTTCCTCTCCGGAGGAGAGTTCTTTTCAGCCGGAGCGAAATGATGGGAAACCATTTAGGACTTATTTTAGAAAGAAGAAAAGAGTATTAATTAATTGTTAATTGTACTGGAAGACAGTGGCCACTTTTCCAACTTTTCTTCATTATTATTTTCTGCATGATGATTTGCTTTACAACTTGAGTACTTTACAACTTGTGTGTGTTGTGATTCATTTGTGGCTGGTTTGATCTATTTATATTATGTAAACCTCCTCCATCTTGTACGGTTTGATTATATTGATGATTGAATAATATTGTTCTGATTTCTCATATATCTCCCTCTGAATTCTTCTCTTCTCCCCCATTTCTGTTTCCCCCTCCTTCTATTTTCCTAAATCTTCCTCGATGTCTCATCCTATTCTCTATAATCTCTTATTGTCCTACATCACTCGGTGATTTTTCAGAGACCAAATTATCAGTTTACTCGATTTCCTTCAGAGAGAAAAAAAGAAAAAAACAAAGAATAAATTTACAATTTGGTTAATCTTAATGCTTTAGTTGGATTTGTTCTTCTCTACAAGCTAATTCATCAAACTCTGTAACTTACTATATTAACTGATTATCACAATTAGTATGAACTCAATCTATTCTTATTCATACTTACGATAAATTAATTACTTATTAGTAAACACAAATTTTAATCTTACAATAGCTGATCCACACAAAAATTCCAACAAAATGTTGATTATGAACCTAAATTTGGTAGAAAAAGTAATAATGAAAATGTCACTTGATAACATTAATATTGATAAATATTATGAAAATTGACTATATTTATATTAATTAGTGTTAATTTATGAAACTTGTATTTATGTATTAATATTATAGGCAAAACACCCTTTCGCGCCCCTAACGTTTTGCGGTGATTTTCAGTTATATCCCTAACGTTTCATTTGTGTCAGTTGTGCCCCCTATGTGAAACCCTAGTTTCAATTATGCACCCAATTCCAATTATCCACAAAAAAAACACCATTTTCGCACGATATAAGCTCGGTTTTGATCAGATTTCATATGGGTTTTGATTTTCGTACATCACAAACTTGATTCCTTGGATCAATTTCAAAGATTAAGCTCAAAATAGCCCCAAATCCGAAGAAAATCGGACCCGATGAACCCCAAAAAGGACCAAAACGAAATGCAGCCAAATGAAACATTTTTTCTCTAAATTTTCATGTGCAAAATGATCCTTATGAGCCGAAAATGAGTACCCACAAACTCATTTATCAAAACAAACTGAAATGAACACGGATCGAAGCTCAAAAGTTCCGAAAAACGGTACACTAACGAGGGTGGGGGCATAATTGAAACTAACGTTTCACATTAGGGGCACAACTGACACAAATGAAACGTTAGGGGCATAACTGAAAATCACCGCAAACCTTAGGGACACGAAAGGGTGTTTTGCCAATATTATAATTACATTTTGTAATTTAACTATAACTATTCGAATTAGAATTTTATTATATTTAACTTTTTTATTATTTTAATTTATTTATTTGTCACCATTCTGATCTGATTGGACCACAATTTAACCATGAACCTTGAATCGATATCTTAGACGGTTATGTATCCGATTTGGTTAGGGGTGAGCAAAACCGATTCCATCCAATTCCAACCTGCCCGAACCAATCCAAACCGAAGAAAACCAATTTAAAATTTGGATTGTTTGGATGGAATATGAGAGAATCCATTAAGTGTCGTTCAGTTTATTTTGAAAGTTAATGGTCAACCGAGCCATCCAAAAAAATTTGAAGTTATTATAAATTTATAATATAATATACTTCTATAAATAAAATGAACTCTATCTATTAATCTCATTCAATTCATTGAGTCTCTAATTAAGCCTCTAATTAATTGTGCATCTCTCTCATTTTATTTTATTTTAGTGTTTCATAAGTACTATGAAATTATGATGGATTTTATTATGAAATTATCAATGTTATGGAATTTTAGATTTAAAGAAATCTCAGGTTTAGAATCTGAGCAATAGCCAGTAGGCATGAGAGATTGATTGAAATTATGAATTAGACGTAGTGTTCTTAGAGGTCATATGTCAGTTTTTTTTTTATTAATTCAATTAATACTAATTGATATTCTATTTGATGGTTTTTTTATGGTCCAATTTCAGTGTTGTTTTCCTACATTTAGAGCTCTTTAAAATTCATTAACCTACATTATGTATATTCAATTCTTTATTTGTAACTTGTGTCACCATTGATGGAGTGGTGCCCTCAAAGTTGCTATAAATATGAGTCCCTAGACCTTGTTTCTCATCACCTTAAGCAAACACCATCACATTATATGAGAAATTAAAGGCTAGAAGTACTCATATTCTAGTTCTTATTTTAGTTCTAGTGTTCTTGAGATTTCTTTTCTGAGACAATGGCTGAAAGTATGTTCCGCATTTATATTCTTGTTTTAGATGAACTTTTGTATGTTTATCTATTAAATTTCTAACATCATATACATGCATATACTTGGCAACATATGAATGCATATATATATATATATATATATATTATAATTTTGGGAATCTGATTTTTTTTTTAAAAAAATATACACAAAACCAACCAAGTGAACCAAACCAAACCGATCAGATCGGTTTGGTTTGGTTCGGATGTCGAGAAGTTTTTGGATGAATTGGATGGTTATTTTGGCTATCCAATTACATCGATTCAGTTAAAAAATAAACAAATCGAACCGAACCGAACTGATGCTCACCCTAGATTTGGTAGTTAAAAACTAACTTTTAGCAAAAATCTCAATATTATATTCATTTAGAAGAAAAACAAAACTGCATTTTCAATTCTTTTTTGCTTACCCCAAATATTTGGGACCTATTTGAAAATTTTGACCTAAATTTAACTAATAATTTAGTAATGCTGCTCCTCTAGATTGCCTCAGGAGTTAGAAGTCGGGTCGATAACCATAGACACGAGGTGGACTTCTAGACAATTCTTTTTGAATAGCTTCGGGTCGAAATGCAATTACTGTTTATTGATTGAAGCAAAGTCAAATCTTAATTCATTTCATCTTTCTCTTGAAATAAGACACACGTACGCATCACTTAATTTTAGACTATTTTTCACTAATTAACAAGCCATTAGTTAATTAAATTGCCAAATATTATATATTTTCTTATAAATAAAGAGTTGAGTTTAACTTTTCTTAGAGATAGATTTATTACAATAATTTTATCTCGTTCTGAATTTTTTTTATTTTTTTAATAACGATTAGATTTCATGGTTTAAACTGAAAAATAAATAAATAATAAATACATTGTAGTTATAAAAATAAAGATTATTTTTTAAAAAACATATCTAAAACAAAATAAACGTAAATCTCAAATTTACCAATTTTGTAATTTAAAATAAATTAGTTTTTTAATATATTAGAAAAAAAAAACATTGTCATAAAAGTTAATAGAAAAATTGTTATTTTTTAATTAGTTTAAAATGTATTATGAAGTACAAATTAAAAAAATTATTAATTGATAACAATTAAATTTGAATAATTCATGTTATATTATTTGAAATTTAAAATGCTAATTGACGTTAACCCATTGGGTGAAAACATGAAAAGAAAGGCAATCAAGGATATATATTCAGAATATATTAATGAGTAAGAAATTGGATATTTGATTTATTTCCTTTATTTTATATGCGAGATTTCAAATATTAATCAAACTCAAAGGGATATATATATTTGTGTTTTTCTCCCAACCATAAAGTCAAAGATTGCCTAATAGCAGATTTTCCTAACTTTGGACACCGCAATATTTAGTGCCTTATTAACGGACATAACATTACTTTAGATGTCAAAACTCTGTTTTGGTCCCTATCGTTTTTCCAAGATTTTGTTTTAGTCCTCCATTTTTTTTTGTTCTTTTTTATCTCCAAAATTGCAAAAAAGTTTCACCATTAGTCCCTGAGTCATTTTCTTCCTCCATAAAAAAAAGGAAAGAATTTGCAAAATGATCCTCAGCAAAGTGAGTTTTACTTAAAATTTCAGAGGGAAGTAGATGGAAATGACTCAGGGACTAATGGACTTTTTGCAACTTTGAGGACTAAAATGAAACAAGAAAACTTTAGGGACTAAAATAGGTCAAAATAGAATTTTGGCATCTTTAAAATAGAATTTAAGACAAAATGAAACTGATTAACAGGGAATTAATTCTTCAAACTCTTACAAATTCGATATAATGAATAAGGAAATAAATTAATTATAATTTATTCCACCTTGATTCTTTCTCCATCAACAAACAAAAAACCTTTTTTTTTTTTACACAATTTCAGTAAATAAAATTTAAATTTAATTTAAAAAATAAAATTCGATCCCTTTATTAAAATATACACTTTCCTCATTCGACGGCATTACAGCAAACAAATTTTTCTTCCCATTAAACTTTATTGACTCTCCTAATTTTTCCCTCCCAATCTCTTCTTTATATATATATACAAATTCATCAGCATCATTCACCAATTTCATTCAATTGAAAACAATAATTTGTGTCTTGTTGATCACTTGAAGTTAATTAGTGATATTGTTATATTTGCATAACACCCCCTCCATGTTTTCTCAATATTTCTATCGCTTTGCTTTCCTCTTTCTCTTACTGGCTTTGGGATCACAAGTAGGAGATGCTCAGTTTTATCAAAGAGTTGGAAAAAACTTCGTCCCTTATAAAAAAATCGTCGTTGACGGCTCCGGCGCTCGTACCGGGAACTTCTCCACCATACAAGCTGCCATAGATTCAGTCCCTTCTAACAACACAAACTGGGTTTCCATCAATATCAAGGCCGGCACATACAGGTAATTTTTTTTCTCTTATTCTTTTGAGTAAATTAACAATTTGATCTTTGAGAGATCATCAAATTGACAATTTGGTCTCTCAAGGATTCAAATATTATACTATTTAGTCCATAAAAGAACTGATTACTTAATTAATTAGTACACCATTTTGATTTTTTAAGTATTAAAAAGTATATTGTTTTGATCTTTTAGGGACCAAATAGTTAATTTACTTTTTTTTTTATTTATATAATTTGGTTATATAACAATATATATGAAAATATGTGTGTATGTATGTGTATATATTTTGGTCCCTTGAAAAATTACCGAATTGACAACTCAATTCCTAGAAGATTAAAATGTACAAATTAGTTCTTATAAGATCAAAACAGTATACTAATTAGTCCTTTTTATGGACTAAATTGTATATTTGAATCTTTTAAAGTTTGAGTTGTCAGCTCGATGATCTGATCTTTCAGGGACTAAATTGTATATATGTCTCTAAATATTTTGTTTAATTTTTTGTTAACTTCTTTGTAGGGAGAAGGTGAAAATTCCTTATGACAAGCCTTACATCATACTAAAAGGGGAGGGAAAGAGGAAAACTATTGTGGTTTGGGATGATCATGAAACAGTTGCACAAAGTCCTACATTCACTTCCATGGCTGACAATGTTGTTGTCAAATGCATGAGCTTTAGGGTGAGAAATATATCTGTATAATTTTAAGCATGTTTTATTATTATTATTTTTCCCTTATATTGTCTTTTGAGAATTTTTTATTTTTTAATTTTGACTTCAACTGAAATTTGAACACTAGACTTTTTTTATTTTATAGAAGTATTAACGCCCTCAGTGCTATTAAACCAAATTGGGACCCACCCACCATCTTTAGAATATTTTCTTTTAACTTTTTTCTTCCCAAATTTGTAGTCTTGTAACAAAATATTACAAAATAATTAAGTACAATTGATTCTGTTAATAATTGATGTTCTCAAATTTTTTACGCATAAATAGCAATTATGCTGAAATTTAGAAATTAGAAGTGTGACCGTGCTGAAATTTAGAAATTTATAATCTTTTCCTTTTTCATTTTTCAAATGAATGTTGGGTTTTTTACACACTTCAAAATATATAGTGTCTATGGTTTCACTTTATTTGTGTATTTTATACGGAAAGTCTATTATTTGATCTTTAATTTTTATTAAATTAAAAATTTGATTTTTGAAAAATAAAAATAAACAAATTTAATCTCTAAAATATTTTGAAAATAAATCTTTTTATCCCATGTGAAAAACGTTTGAGCCGTCTATTTTTATTTTTTAAAAATCAAATCATTGGCTTAGTAAAAATAAAAATCCCAAATAATGAATCTTCTATATTTTAAATGATAATTTTCTTGTACAAATTAAGGACTAAAACCTTATTTTGATTCTTCATGTATGATTTCATTTCTCAATTTGATATTTTTTAATTTTTTTCTCAAATTAGTTCCTCACAAATGTTTATGTTATCAAAGTTAATCTCTCAATCCAATTGTTAACAAAGTTGGTGATGTGGTACTCTGTTAAAAATTAGATTGAGAGACTAACTACTAATAACAAAAATGTTTATGAGAAACCAAATTGAGAAATAAAATTTAAGGACAAACAAAACTAAGTAAAAGGTAATATGTGAGGAACCAAAATAGAGTTTTAGCCACAAAATTAAGTAAGAAACTAATCCAAATAAGTTATTGATGATTGCATTTGGGTCCTTAATTATGTGAAAACTGCAGAATTCGTACAATAATCCAATAAACAGAAACCCAAGAAGACCAGCAGTAGCAGCAATGGTAGCAGGAGACAAGTCTCGATTCTTTCGAGTGGGTTTCTTTGGATTACAAGACACTCTTTGGGATGATCAAGGAAGACATTACTATAAGCTTTGTACCATTCAAGGTGCTGTTGATTTTATCTTTGGTGCTGCCCAATCTATTTTTGAGGTAAATCATTCCCCTTTTTGAGTTAATTTTTTCTGGGATTAGTTTATGATATAACTTGTGATCAATGTAGTTGATAATCTATGTGATCTAATAGTAACAAACGATAAAAAGGTAATTCAGTAAATGAATAAATTAGGAGTGTTTAGTGGGTTAGGTTAACTTGCTAACCGGCCCGAATCAACCGAACCTATTAGTTTAAATGATTCCAATCCCTTTTAGATTTTTTTTTTTTTCAGATTAGTCTAAGATATAACGTTTGGTCGATGTAGTGCAACATCAATCATTTATTGGAAGTGGATCCTGTATATTATTTTTTTGTTTTTTTGTGCATTTTAAAGAGATGAAGGAAGAAATAGAGAGAAAAAATGTAGGGCCCACACACTAATTATTTTATGAGATCTAGACTTTCTCAATCTACCTCTTTCTTTATCTCTCTAAAATTTTCACCCAAAAAGTTAAAAATGAACAATAAAAAGGATGCGGTGAATGAGTAAAAATTAGAAGTATTATGGGTTGGGTCAACTTGCTAACCTACTATAATCAACTCAACCTACTAGTTTAGATTGATTTAAGTTGTACTAACAGGTTGATTTGGGTTGAAAACTTTTGAGTCTGATGTGGTTTTAATTGAGCTACAAATTTCAAGATTTTGAGTTTATTCAACCCAATCCATCAACTCGCAAAAAAAATTATTTAATTAAAATTATATTTTGATTTCAGAAGTAAATTTTTATTCTCAATTTAATCCCTCAAAAACAAATTGTGAAGGATCAAGTTGAAAAAAAAAATTAAGAGGGACCAAATTGAAAAACAAATTTACAAAAATTAAAAATATAGTATAGGCTAACCCAAACATCCAACCTTTGTAAGTAAATAACTCAGACTAAGTCATCACTAATTGGTTTGGGTTGAGTTGGATTGAGTTAACTCAATTATAAGTATATTGAATAATATAATGAAAAACTTATTAAAAATTCAAATAGCTCTTGATAAATTAATTTTTATTATAAAATACAGTAAAAATAATATTACTTTTTCAAATAATTTCAACTTTTGTAATTTTCAATTTCAAAACTTTTTTAAAATCTGAATCACAATATCAAATAAAAACAAAATAAATTAAAGTAAATAAATTCTTTAAGTATATGTTTAAGTTTAGAATTTTCAATCAACATACTTGTTTTTACTGTCATAATTACAGAATGACCCCAACAATGTTAAAACTTCTTGACAACTTTTGGAACCAAAACGGAACAAAAAAAAACTTTAGGTACTAAAGTAGAATCTTGGACAAACATTAGGGAGCAAAATTGAGTTTTGGCCTTTTATATTTACAAAACTTAAAAAGATATTTTAATAAAAAAGATTGAAACTATATAAATATATATTAGAGACTTTGCGTGCCCATTGGGGCATACAAATAAGTATTTAATATTTAAAATAATTTAAAATTAATTAATAATGATCTTTTAAAATAAGTGATAAATCGAACAAATTATAAATATAGATTGTTTAAAATGAATGACATATTAAACGACTAAAATAAATTGTAAAAATTAATTTAATTTTTTTTGGCGCTTTATAATAATTTATGTTAATTTTCAATTAAAAATGGAAAAATTAAAAAAGATGGACAAACTATAATTAAAGATGAAAATTAGCAATTAAAACAATGATTTCTCAACAGGGGAATGAATGCAATGCAAATTCTTGCAAAAAAAAAAAAATGCAATGAAACTATATAATTGTTATCTACTTTTGCAGGTTGCCAAAATCCCTACTTATATATATATTACAGCACAAGGAAGAGTAAACTAAAAGATCCTAATTGAATAAAGTTGAAAACTTAAGCGATTTATTGGCAAATTTTGAAACTTATACATGTTTTTTCTCTCGATCTAAAATTCAGTGGTCATAGTCTAATTCTAGGAAGCATGGACACTTCATTTTGAGGGCGTGTCGCCGTGTCAGACACGTGTCAGTGTCTGACACCCATACGACACCGACACGACACATATTCACAAATTTTAGAATATAAATCAAATTTTTATAACTTTAACATGACAGACAAAATAAAATAATAGTAGATATATATGACATATATTATGAATAAAAATTGTAATTTTAAATTTTTCATTAAAAATTATGAATATTTAATTATTTTTATATATAAATATATGCCGTGTCGTGTCATGTAATTTTGAAAGTTTGGCGTGTCGCTGTGTCCGTGTCCGTGTCGTGTCCCGTGTCCGTGTCAGTGTCCATGCTTCATAGGTCTAATTTAACCTTTACAAAATTATATTTATATTTATATTTTTTTTCTTTTTGGCAGAGATGCTCAATATCAGTAATTGGTGGAGCACTTGAGGAAGGGTTTGTTGGTTACATAACAGCACAAGGAAGAGCAAATGGAAATGAAGAAAGTGGTTTTGTGTTTAAAGATTGCAATGTTTTTGGAAATGGTTCAACTTATTTGGGAAGACCTTGGAGAGCTTATGCCACTGTTCTATTCTACAAAACCAACATGTCCAACATTGTTCAACCCAAAGGTTGGCAACCATGGAATTTCCTTGACAAACAAGAGTATGTATTATAATATCTATCTCACATTTGTCTATCCTTTCTATATTTTAGTGGTTTTTTTTTTATAATTTATATGGTAAAGGTATCTGTTTTGTCCTTAAACTTTACATTAACTTTTAATTTTGTCTTTGATTTTATTTTTGTTGTCAATTGTTTTATTCCTTATATTTCATGTTTTGGTTAATTTTATCTTTAGCTCTTACTTTATCTCAATATTAACAACAGATTTTACATGACTAATTATATGTAATGTAAAATTGATTAAAAAAAACTCAAGTCTTTACTCATATTAAAAATAAGATTAAATCTCTTATTAATTTATTGAAAGAAGTTTAAACTGTGAAATATTATGGACAAAATTGACAACAAAAAAATATTGGGGACAAAATTGAAAGTTGCTACAAAGTTTAAGGACGAAAAGGGTGTTTTTGCCAAAATATATTATTTTGGGTCCCTAATGATTTCTATAAGACTAAATTATACTAAGACCCCTTGAAATTTAGGTCAAGAGCATAAAAAACTTATGAGTTTCAAAACTTAATAAATAGATCTTATGATGTTTTAACTTTGCTCATTTATCCTTGTGAGTCTTAAAAACGTGATAGAAAGACGTCCTGTTTTTTAAGTTTGCTCACTTAAGACTCTTAAAAAACTTCTATTTTTTCTTGAAAGCTCATTCATCATAGGTGTAATAAAACTAAAAAATCTGTTTCAAAAACCAGGAATATTTTTTTGTCTTTGACATAAAACTCATTGCATCTCAGTATACTTTAACCTTATATTTTTTTTTTGTTTGATAATTTGTAAAGAAACATTTTAAAATGTGAGCGAATATGTTATTTATGTGAACATATATAAAGATAGAACCTATTGATGTCCATTGATCAATATAGCTGACTATTCCTAATTTGAAAAAAGCTTTGGTTATTTTTATTGTTGAGAATAGGCTATTCATATTTTGTAATTTAAATTTGGCAGGATTGGAATAACATTTGCGGAGTATGGGTGTTTTGGGCCGGGATCTGATACATCTCAGCGAGTGAAGTGGATGAAGAAGCTGGATTTAGCAACAGTTGAGCAAATGACAAGCATGAGCTTCATTGACTCTGAAGGATGGCTTCAAAATCAATTATTTTAATTGGTTTACTATATTATTATTTTTTACTTGATTTAGGAACATAAATAAGAACTTGTACATGGTTTTCTGTTCTTGTTATTAGTGCTTTTGATACTTGATATGGTATTTGTTGGATGGTTTGGACTATTTCCAATAATTTTTTAATTAATCAAATTATTTTCATCTATTTAAAAATCATTTTGAATCAAACACTTCAAAATAATTTGGTTGATAAAATTAGTTTGAATAGTTTAAAAGTTTATGTTTTTTCTTTCTATTAGTGATACAAATTAGAAAGAAAACTGTTTAGTGTTCATCCGATATTGGATATTGGGGCTCAAATATTTG
Source organism: Chamaecrista fasciculata (assembly GCA_003254925.1). Taxonomy (NCBI): domain Eukaryota; kingdom Viridiplantae; phylum Streptophyta; class Magnoliopsida; order Fabales; family Fabaceae; genus Chamaecrista; species Chamaecrista fasciculata. The sequence goes on from QANZ01047556.1 coordinate 22,352, forward strand.
TCTATGAGATTGTGAAAAGATGAACAGAATGACACGGGAACAGTCTCAATCGGAGGTTGGAAGTACACCTCAAAGAAGAGGTGGTGATAAGGAACCTTCTAGGAAAAATTATTTTTTTTAATAAATCTATTTTTATGTCATTTTGTACTGTATTTGTACAATTATTTGTTTTTGTGATTATTTTCTCACCAGGTGGTGCAAGTCTCATATTGGATAATTTTGTTTTATGAATTATCTCATTCTCTTGTAAATAGGAGTGCTCTATCACCATTTAAATTGCTGATAAAATTCAATGTGTTAGAAAAGAGCTCCCACTATAAAAGAACAAGCTTCTAGCGACGATTTTATAACCCATCTAGCGACGTTTTGACCGTTGCTAAGCATCTAACAACTATTGTAGAAACCGTCGTTATATGCAGCGTTGGGAGCCTCTCTAACGACGGTTACAACAAGCGTTGGAATAATCGTCGATAGTCACCTTTAGTGATGTTTATAAGTTTCTCCCTTTTATATCATCTAATTATTAGTAGAGCAGTCGTTAGATAGCAATGGTCAAAAATGTTGATAGTGTACTGATTTAACGACCGTAATAATTGTCGAAATTGTACTCTTTTTAATCAGTTGGTACTAACAGTTCTAATCGTCGTTAAATTAACTACACTAAAATTATTACTACTTGTGGCCACATTTATAACCATTGCTATTATTATATTTTATATTTCCATTATTTTGTAAAATATTTTTTAAATTTCTTAATTAAAATTTACCTAATTCTCTAAAATTATATATTCCAAAAACCAAAAATAAATTGACAATAATCCTAAAAGTTTCATAACAGAACAAATTTATGTAATTAAAATTAGAACATTGCAAAAATTTAATATATACGTCTTCAATACCAAATGTATGAATAAACCAAACAATTATATACCAAAATGATTACAAAATATTATTTGTTCATAGTTGCTATGGTGTTAGATATTATTATAAAATTAATATAATTATAATTCATACTTTAATTATAATTTAATATATGAACGTTAGTATGTGCAAAGCCTTGGGATTTATGGAGATTAAAAGCAATTACAAAGCATGAATGCTATATGAGTATATGTGAAGCAACGGCCACATTAGGGAGATTAAAAGGCATTTAAAAGCTTGAACATATGATCAATATAAATATGTATGTGCGGCAATAGGTGATGTAGAAGGATGCTTATGGTGAAAAATAAACTAAGATACATACATGTAGTTTTATATATTTGGATAGAGAAAATGGTGTGGGAGTGAGAGTCCTATCTATCTCCTTTGTGCAGAGGTGATAGATCAAACAGACGAGTATTGGGCTGTTGTATCTTGGAGGTAACGCGTCTGTATACCCACTGCACTGGGTGATATGACTAAATCAACCTGTGGGAGGCGTGAATTACCTTAAAGAAAACGAGATATCTGTGCCTTAGCCTAGGACCACACATTTTTATTTACAAACAATTTTTCTGTGTTTAGTTGTTTCTCTTATTTTCAGGTAGCAACTCCAACAATTTTAAGGTAATTCATGTCTCTATGGAAGTAGCAACTCCAACAATTTTAAGAGCTTGAATATTATATGCGAATGATTTATTATTTTTAATTTTTGGTACAAGCTCAGATTTGTTGTGTGAGAATTTTATTATTAAAATTTTAGTGAAGAAAATGTTATTGGTGGCATGGAATGTGAAGCTAAGCTTAAAGCTTTAGCATTAACTAGTGAAGAGGCTAGTAAAGTAAATTAAGTTTATTGTGAAATAATATATTTTATTTATATATTGTGATAGTACTTTAAAATAAGTACTAATATTATTGTGATAAATCCAAACTCATGAAAGTAAATATTGTGTTAGTGTCATGACAAAATATTTCTCAAAGACATGGTATACCATATGTGTAGACTATGTAAAGACAAGAAATTGTGGATCCACTTGCAAAAGTCTTACATAGAAAGATGAGTTTGGAATACATCGAGGGGGATAAATGGTTTTAAGCCCAAAGGATTATAAGCAACCTATGAGGAAACCCTACCTTGTGATTAGAGATCTTAAGAACTTGGTTCAAAGGGAAAAACGAATCATAGAATGGCTGGTTGGTAAGTGCACAAATTTTGTATTCATCCCTATGGTGTATGTGCATTTTCCTGCAATGAAAATACGAGGTTGAGTTTTAGAAACTCTTAATGAAATCTGTAGCTCTATCAGAGTGGAGTGTCACAATTGCAGGAGCACTCTTGACAGAATTCACCTATGGAATGTGGGAGTGGGGCCGCTCCTAGGAGAATATACAGAGCGTATTCTCTAAACACATTCATGAACAGGATACGCACATGGCCGCGTAACGTGCGACTAGGGCTCATAAATTGCATCTGGATTATTATATGCAATATATGTATCTTGTCTCGCCTAAGCAGTCATAGTTCAAGGCGAATACCACTATTGGCTTTGGATCAAGATATGTATTTTTGCTAAATATAGATTCAAGGCAATTTAACTATCTATATTATGCGTAATAATCTATCTTTATCCAAGTATATAAAATAAAATAAAAAATTATATAATATTTCATAATAATAAGTGGGGGATTGTTAGATATTATTGTAAAATTAATATAATTACAATTCATACTTTAATTATAATTTGATATATGAACGTTGGTATGTGCAAAGCCTTGGGATTTATGGAGATTAAAAGCAATTAAAAAGCATGAATGCTATATGTAAAGCAACGGCCACATTAGGGAGATTAAAAGGCATTTAAAAGCTTGAACATATGATCAATATAAATATGTATGTGCGGCAGTAGGTGATGTAGAAGAATGCTTAAGGTGAAAAATAAACTAAGATACATACATGTAGTTTTATATATTTGGATAGAAAAAATGGTGTGGGAGTGAGAGTCTTATGTATCTCCTTTGTGCAGAGGTGATAGATCAAACAGGCGAGTATTGGGCTGTTGTATCCTGTAGGTAACGCGTCAGTGTACCCACTGCACCGAGTGATATGACTAAATCAACCCGTGGGAGACGTGAATTACCTTAAAAAAAACGAGATATCTGTGCCTCAGCCTAGGATCACGCATCTTTATTTACTAACAATTTTTCTATGTTTAGTTGTTTCTCTTATTTTCAGGTAACAACTCCAACATATAGGTCATGACTAGGTTCAGATGATGGCCTATTTTCTCTTGGTGATGCTTCCATGCTGCCTACATTTATAAAGGTTTAAAAAATGAAAGAATACATACATACATATATATAAAAAAAATTTATTATATCATAGCAATCATTGAAAGGATGAAATTTGCATTACTTGTGTTGGTTGTCCTACTAGACCAACAATCGATGGAGGAATCTGAATTCTCATTTGTTCAACTAAATATTTAAGCACACCATCCATTTAAGCTTGCTCAACTTCCAACATTTCAAGCTTTTGTTACATTGAAGCTAACTCACACCTCAAAGAACCATAGTTATTAAAACCGGACCGGACCGGCCAGGCAGAGAACCGGAGGCAAACCGGTTGAACCGGTCCTGGTTCATATTTTCTTTTTCTTTTTTTTTTTGATTTTTTTGGTCTTTTTTTATAATTATGGGTCAAATATTAGAGAATGTTGATTATGAACCAAAATTTGATAGAGAAAGTGATCATAAAATGTCACTTGATGATATTATATTGTGAACATTATGAAAATTGATTATCCCTATATTAATTCATGTTAATTTATGAAAATTGTATTAATATATTAATGTTATAATTGTATTTTGTAACCTAATTATGAATATTTGAATTAAAATTTTATCATATATAGGTTTTTTTATTATTTTTAATTTATTTATTTATCAACGGTCCAAGCCCGGTTGGACCCCGGTTGAACCATTGAACCTTGAATCCCTCCTTCGGCCGGTTCAATGGTCGGTCCGGTTTTGATAACCTTGCAAAGAACTACTATTCAAAGTTTCACCATTACCAGAACTTGAATGCAAGTTATGAAACGATAAGTAGGCAAGTCAAAAAATTTTGAACGCCATGGTCCCATTCCCAAGCCACACACTCTTCCAGATGTTCTTTTAAGCACTTGACCAAGTACGTCATCATCAGATGAAACTACATGAGTATATATGATGGGAGATCAAATTGTTGTTCAACTATCTTTTCTCGAATTTTTTCTAGAAAATAATCATCATTAATGGTGCAACATGGTCATATGAAGTGTTTTTAACCAAAATGAGCAACTAGAAAAACATAAGTAATGAAACAAACTCTTGATCAAAACGCAATATCATTAGTAAGCCAAATAATCACTCAATAGGAACAGGACAAGAGGTAATATATATATATATATATTCACGGATTGGTCTTCCAAAAGAAACTCATCAAGTATTTACATTGTTTCTTAACTTTAATTTCTTATTCATTTCATAATTTGGGTAGATACCCTTTTCTTTCCTATTAAATGGCTTAACTACACTATTCCTCTTAACAGTTGCAATTTAAAACCAGACCTAATAAATCATCCTTCTGCCTTATATGCCTTCATCCAATCTTATTGTGCTAATTTTGCTAACTAAAGATGTCTATTACCCATATTAGAAGTACTTCAAATTAACTTAGTCACTAGTATTTCTTATAGTAGAGTACTCAATATTAACTTAGTCACTAATACTTCCTATATATGAATCTCTATTTCTTCCTCTTTTTTATGGAATACATAAATTCATTCAGTATAAGAAAAGAAAACACAAAAAAAATCCCAAAGAACAAAAGACAAAAGCAAGCATATATAAGAAATTTCATCAAAACACTAACTATTACCAAACCCTGACAATTTTTTCCGAAGGTGAAATTCTTAATAAATCCCCATAAATTTTTTGCATAAGTGAATCCTACTCTTATTAATCGAAAAACGTTAAAGATATAAGTAAGAAAGAAAATTCTCTTCTCCACACTTGGCTTGATAATGGCAGTATCTCCCTAGTTATTGTTTTTATTTGGAAAGATCTCCCTGGTTAAGCACAAAATCAAAGGCCATAAGTAAACTCAAAGTATCAGAAAATAGTTTAAAATTAAAGCATGACCAAAACATTATTGTCAAACCAGAATGCATTTTAAGTAGCAGAAATTTATTGAAACATAGGCAAAAATTCTTCAAAACATTATGTTTATCACATGCCATTGACTAATGAAACTCCTTTCTTACAGTGACTCACAGTGAACATACATCTTCTACATTCAACATTCTTTTGATTACACAAATTGAAATGGGCAAAGATGCAATTTTACAAACATATATATATATATATATATAAAACAGAGTTTTGAGATTCTGTTTTAACAAAAAATAATCTCTTTTAATCTTATCATTTGAAAGAACTCATTTAGTATTATTTTCTCTGTTCTTTTTTTGTGCGCTAGTTGTGGAAACATGACTTTACCTCTAGTAGGTAATTTTTTTAGTGTTGTTCATTCTTAGAGTTCGTCTAGAGAAGATCGGTGTTTAGAAGTGAGCCTTAAAATAATTTGACCTCAACAAAGTGATCGGGAAACTTTCACAAAAATAATTTTTAAGTTTGAAAAGGTTTTTTTTTTTTTTTGCATTACAAAAAACTCAATTGAATTCAAATATAAAATTTGTCAAATGGAATATCAATGGAGAAAGACTCAATTGAATTCAAATATAAAAATTGCAAAAGTTATTATTATTTTTGCATTATCACAAAATAATTTTAAGTTTGAAAACGTTCTTTTCTAGTCATGCATGTATGTCTCACTTCCTATTTCATTGTGCATAAACTAGAAACTTGTACAAAATAGATAACCCCTTCTCCAATTTAGCCATATGTTGTTAACTTTTAGGGTAAATTACACTTTAATACTATGTGATTTGATCGGTCATATTTCATTTAGTAGGTCTGTGGTTTTAAAAGTGACATTTTAATACCCCCATGGTATTCTATTTAACGTTTTGGTGTCCTAAGCTTTAATTCCGTTAGAAAACTAACGGAACTTGACACTTTTGGGGCTATTTCGTAATTTTAATCAACTTTGAGAGGATAAAAAGCAATTTTAATGTAGGAGAAAGAGGCTGAAATCACTAAAACACTCAGAAATATTTAAATATCTTCAAAATAGTCCTTAGAAACACAAAGTTCTAGATATATAATTTCTTGACAAAATGTATTTCATTGGATTCGTTGCTATGAGTAAACTCTAGATATGCAATTTATTTTTTAATAATTTTATCTTTATCCATTATTATTTTTTACTTGAAAATGTTATATTACGATGTCAGAACAATAAGCCAAGTGAAATTTTCAATTTCGTTTGCTCTCAAATTTTTACCACAAGTTTATAAAAATATATAGGTCTCAAATATAACAAGTTTATAAAATTTCTCTTTGTTTACTTTTATTCCTCATTTTTATAATGTGTAAGTGATCGCACTTCAATTTCTCATTTCAAGTTTCAAATTATTTATTTCACTTTATAACGGATTTGCTTCCTTGACTTCTCTCTGTTTTCAATTGTTAAACTTTTCTTTATATTCTAGTTTTTGTTGCTTTTGATTTTGGTTTTGAATCCTCATTCATTGGTTTGCTTTCGGTATTTTAGATTATGTTTCCGTTGTTGTTAACATGGAGAATCTTCATTATTTTTAAAATTGTAATGTTTAATTATTTTTAAATGATCTTCATTATTTTAGAGGAAACCTACTATTTGGTCCCTCATTTTTCACAGTTTTAACTATTTGGTCCCTCATTTATCATAATTGTCAACTATTTAGTCCCTCATTTATTATAACAGTCAACTATTTAGTCCCTCAGTTATCATAATCGTCAACTATCAGACGTTAAATGCTTACATGACATCTATAAATGCCACTTTATCATCCTAATTACCTAAATCAATCGAACCGGACTAACAAACACAATAAAATCGGCTTAAAATTGAGTCAGATCCAAATATTTGTATTACACGTAAAGCTTCCATAAGGTATAAATTATTGAATTATTCCCAAATCTCAAACCCTAGGTGGTTCCAAATAGTTAAATATGTGACATCTAACGTGTTACATGTGCACTTAATGGCCAAGCTATCAGTGTTGGTAATAGACCCTACAAGGATTAACGAGTTGACATTTCTATTTTTTGAGGGATCAAATAGTCTATTTCAAAAATGCAGGGACCAAATAGTTAAAAGTGTGTAAAAAGAGGGACCAAATAGTAGGTTTCCTCTATATTTTATTTTGGATTTTTAGAGAAATTATTTTTTTCACTTCAAACTTACATGAACTGTTCAAGATTAATAATAATGTTTATATATCCCCAAAAAAATAATTTCATGAATACAGAATTGAAATGTTATAAACATTACACTATTTAAATATAAAAAGAATAATACAAACAAATGACTAACTCCATAAAAAAAATAAAAAACAAACAAATGACTAACTAAATTAAAATTTAATCATATCTACACAAAATTAAAATATCCATAACTATATAATTGCAAAACTTTATAGCATACCATTTATAATATTGTCTCAAGCACTACATAATGTAAGTTTAATTATCCAAAATGTTGAAACTAAACATAAGTTAAAATACATGTAACTATAGTAAAATTTATTTAAAGAATCAATGTAAAAACTTTGGAGTTCATTGTCATATACAGCTTCAAGAAGAAAGAGTCACCACCAAAACAAAAAGGAAATTGTAGTTCAAGACTTCAATAGTTCAAGTTGACTTAAAATAAGTTACCATCCGTACTTGCTGGGGCCATCTATATGACATTTTTATTGCTATCTGAGTCGTCAAAACAAGACAGTCTGGCTCGCACACGAATTATCTCACCACGAATTACGGCTCACTTGAGCTAAAATTCGCAAGTGGGCCGAGTTAGCCCACTTAACCTACCCGTTATCAATTTTTTTATTGTTCCCATTTTTCCCCATCTTTTAAATTAAAAATATTTTTCATGAAGTTCCTTAATAAAATTCATGAAAATTAAGGCAAATCATATCAATCATCTAATACTAATCATAAGTCATTACATCTAAAATTCTATATTTTCTGAAAAAGATAAGGTTGATTGACTCACCAACTCGCCAACTCGCCAACTCACCGGTTAGCTCACCACGAGTTACGAATTAGGTAAGCCAACCCATGTGAACTATAATTTTTTGAGTCGAAATTTTATCAATCTGACTCACCAATTTCTCAAGTTAAACGAGCCAACCCACCAAGTTAAACTCGTTTTGACGGCTAGCTACATAATTGTTATTACCTCCTTATTTGGGGCATGCATGATATGTCCCAATTTTCAGGCATGGAAGATTGGTCTCAATGGATTTTTGTTAAAAAAAAAAAAGTTGACCTATGCTCTACGCACAAAAACCTTCTTTGAAAACAACCATGTGAATGAATCTGCTTGTTCCTATTTTTTGACCAAGCATAAACACAGATTTTCAGGGATTATCTTTTCCATGTGAAGGGATATTCCTTAATAGAAATGTAAGATTTTATCTTAAAGTTCTTAAATAAAAGATTAGTAAAATTCTGGCTTTAAATGCATGGTATAATCTTAACAATAGTAAAGCTAAAGTTTTGAGTATGATGTGGTCGAAGATGACAATTCAACAACTTATTATTATTTAAAACTTAACTTAAGCTTAAATCAAACAATAATAGCTAGTAATAATAATAGAAGCATGATCGAAGAAGACTACAACCCAAAGGATTTCTCCAACTTTTGAATTTGGTTAAGGAAAATCCATGTCATCTGCACAAGGAACATATAATTATCAAAAGATGAGTACTGTGCAATTGAACCTTAAACCTAAAGGATAAATTACAAAAAAGGTCCCGTGGTTTGAAAGGTTGCAATTTAAGGACTGAGATTTGCTCCATTAGCAAAAAAAGACCCTCCGTCCAAAATTTAACGGAAATTTTGGTTGAAATACCATTTTGAGACTTTAACTATTGGTTTTCTATGCATTTGACTCTTTGTTTTTACGAGGGAGGGACATTGATGCAAAAATAGAAAATTTTTGTGGACTTTGACTTTGGCTATTAAAAACTTTTCTGATTTAGCAAAGTTCGAGAGATTCTTTGGAAATAATATCAAACTATTTTTTCAATAGTCAGAGTCAAAATCTTTGAAGATTTTCTGTTTTTGCATCAAAATCCCTCCTTCATAGAAACAAGGAGTCAAATGCATAGTAAGTTAATAGGTAGGATCTTAAAATGATATTTTAGCCTAAATTCCTGTTAAATTTTGGACGGAAGACCCTTTTCTACTAAAGAAGTAAACCTCAATCCCTAAATTGCAACTTTTTAAACCACAAGGACCCAATCTCAAAATACCCCAAACCATATGGATCTTCTGTGTAATTTACCCTAAACTTAATTATGAGGGAGAATAAGAAACAAAGCCATACATACAAAACAAATAATAGGCAAATATGTGATTACCATGACATGGGGAGTAATTCTAACACAATAGACAGGAAATCCAGAATAAAATTTGAATGGTCCTCCAGATTTCAATGTTTTGACAACACAATCTAGTGAACTAGTGTATGGATATTTTCCCTCAGCATCAGGTTGCATCTTCTGAATTTGGGTCTTTACATAATCAAATGGCAAACTACAAGCTGATGCAAATAATCCTGAAAGGGTACTTGCTCCTAAATCAAAAGATGTTAGAAGTTATCTTTTCCATGAGATATCATTAATTTATTTCTTTTTAGAAGACATTAGAAAATAGTAAGAGAAATCTCCTTTTCATTATTCAAAAGTATATAATCAAATCATGATAAAGAGTTCATTCTTACATATGTGAACTTCATAATATTATTTTGGCCAAAACCTCAATCGATCCCTTACATGTATGGGGTGGATTTCAAATTGGTCCCTTATGATTCATTTGTTTCAGGTAGGTCCTACATGTTTCTATAATTTGTCAAAATTGATCCCAAAAACATTTAATATGGTCATATGTCCCTCGTTTCAAGTTCGAATGTGACGAATCTAGAGCTATGAGTTTCTTTTGACAAGTACTTTGAGGTTGTCAGTCCCAAAAGTAGTGAGTAACTTGAAATTGGTCATATCTCTATCATTTCAAGTCCGAATGCAACTAATTCGAAACTATGTGTTAAATCTTGAAGAATTTTTTCTCTGTCCAAGTGGGAACGTTAGCAAATGAGATCAAATCACGTCTGGAAAATTAGGTTTGGGATCAATTTGAAAAATCATGAAAACATATAGGATCAATCTATAACCAATGAAACATTAGGGACCAATTTGAGGTTTTGGCCTATTATTTTTAAATGCATGCTTTTCTTTCTTAATTCCTTTAAGCCTTTACCATACTCTATTTGCAATTTCAAATTTGTCCAAAATTGTATAGTATCAATTAGTAACTCTGCCATTTAATGTCTTCAAAGAGTAAAATATTTAATTAACAATGGAATGTTCTATTATATTGTAGTTGTAACATGTTTGATGACGATACGACAAATCATGCTTATTAATGATTGTCGTCCTAATATATTAAATGTAAGGCTATAGTATACTTTTGATCTTATAACTTTTGTTCAAGTCTCAATTTGGTCCCATAACTTTTTTTGCTTCAATTTTGGTCTCATATCTTTTGCTCAGATGACAAATTTGATCCCGTGTTGCACTTTTGGTCCCATATATTTGGGTCAGGTTGCAGAATTGTTCTTGTATCTTCGAGTTAAATACAAAATTGGTCTCATATCTTTGGATCAGGATGAGACTGGTGATGAAACTTTTTGCAAAGATATGAGAACAATTTTGTAACTTTACCAAAAGATATGAAACAAAAAGTGATATAAGACTAAATTTGAAACCTTTTACAAAGATATAGGACCAAACGTACTACAAAATAAGTTATAGAACCGAATTGAGACCTAACCAAAAGTTATGGAACAAAAAGTATACCTTGACCAAAATATATAAATGAAATAGGAGAGAAAAAGAAGAAAAGCATGATTATATGTAGATAGTATTGCCTTCTCCCTAGGTATCATATTATACAAGCTAGTATAATTGTAATTAAGGCAAAAGTATTAATTTTGTCCCAAACTTTACACCAACTGTCAATTTCGTCCCCAATTTTTGTTTGCTGTCAATTTCGTCCCCAATGTTTTACATTTTAGTCAATTTTATCCTTCGCTCTTACTTTAGCCAAATATTATTGACAGAATCTACGTGACTAATTAATGATATATAATGTAAAATTGATAGAAATGGAAACTCAAATTGAAAAACAGGATGCAGTCTGTCGTTAATTTTTTGAAAGAAGTTAGTCAAAGGATACAATTGACTTAAATGTGAACATTGGGGACGAAATTGACAGCAAAAAAAGATTGCGGACGAAATTGACAGTTGATGTAAAAGTTGGGGACGAAATTAGTTCTTTTGCCTTGTAATTAATGTTCAAAATGGCTTACCTATGACAGCAGCAGCTTCACCAAAACCTAGAGAATCCCTAAAAAACTCAACACTTTGTTCATAAGAGGCAAGCATTCCCATGTTCAATGCCATGGCTCTTACTATAGTTGGGCCTGCACCATTCCAAAGTGCTAAAACACCTTCATCAGTAATAATGCGATGAAGTGCTTGAAAAGCATTCGTGTAATTTCGACGTTGAGCAAAAGGTAATGTTGTATCAGCTTGCATTCGAATGAGAGCCAAATCTGATGGATTACCAAAACATGCTCCGATAGCACCCGCTGTTAACCCACATATGGCTTTTTGATACAATGGCAAGGGCTTCCCATCATTCACCTCAATCGCTTTAGTTGTCAAAATTCTAGAATCAATGCCATATATATATATATATATATGGCCAAAGTGTAAATTTGGTCCTTTATCTCTTGGGTAGATTGTGAATAAGGCCCTTTTATTTTTTTTATTTTCTTTGCAGATTTGACTCCATATCTTTGCAAAAAGTTTTGGTCCTATATCTTTTTTTTTGGCCTCTTATCTTTGGCATAAGCTATAAGTTTGGTCCTATATCATATTTTTTTTTGCAACTTTGGTGCCCCACATCAACTCTCCATGTCATACTTAATGGGGGAGATGGATAGAGTTTAGGTTCACACTATCCGTGGAACCTTTTGTAACTAACCAAAAGATAAGGGACCAAATCTACAAAAAGAAAAGATAAGAGTCTCATTTGCAATCTAACCAAAAGAGAAGAGGCTAAACACTTTGACCATATATATGTGTATATATATATATATGTATGAATTAGGAATTTATATATATATATATATATAACATATGTGTAAACGAACATGAACGAAAAGGAAGCTTATACATAAAGTTGTAAGAATAAAAACCATGTAAATAAATTAAGGCAAAAGTACTCTTATATCTTTAAAATATGAGATTAGTTTCAATTGTACTCCCAAACTTTATTTTGGGTTAAATGTACCTCCAATCTTTCACATTTGAGTCAATTGTACCCCACCCTCTGACTCTCTTAATAAAACTAACAGAAAATACTTATAGGGATGACAATTTGGGTGGATATTTAGAATACTCGTCTGAATCCACCCGTAAAAAATATCTGATATTCGTCGGATATCGGATATCGGATAAGGTATGAGTATTGATAAATAAAAAAAAAATCAACTATCCGGTATTCTTCCGAAATGAACGGATAGTTAGGATACCTGGTATTTGATACCCTATAATATAAATATTTTATTATATTTATATATATATTATTATATTTTTAATTAATTTATTTTAATTAACGGATATTGGGTATCGAATATCGGATATATCCGATTTTTGAATTAGGATATCCTATCCTATATCCATTAGTTTAGGGTATTTCAGATATTTATGGTACCCGTCAAATACTGGATATCGGATACGGATATTGGAGAGAATGAACGTATACAGATACGAATAGTGATAAAATGAGTGGATACTCACCCGTTGTCATCCCTAAATTATACTTATGTGTCAACTGACTCAGTTGATGCTTATTGATGTGGCATTTTTTTTGTTGGGTAAAATACAGGAAAGGTACCTGTGGTTTGGCCTAATCTCACTTTTATGACGTGTGGTTTCAAAAGTTGCACATAAGGTACCTGTGTGTTTCGCCGTTAAACAGAAGCAGTACTTGTGTAATTTTCCGTTAAAGAAAGGGTTGTTTTGCTATTTTGGCCAAATTTGGGGGGCAAAAAAGTAATTTTGATGCAAGGAGAAAGAGGCTAGATCCATAGTATTGCCCAAAAACATTTAAATTCTTTCAAAACAGTCCCTAAAACTCAAAAGTTCTAGAAATAGAGATTTTTGAAAAAAATTATATTGTTGGATTCATTGAAAATAGTAGGTTCCAAATATATATTTTCCTTTCAAAAATATTATATCTATAATTTATTATTTCTTACTCAAAAGTGTCTTATAATAAAATTAAAATGAAACACGGATAAAATTTTTTTGTCAGGTTGCTCTCAAAATTTAACCACAAGCTCATAAGGACTTCTAGATTAACTACACAATTTACTTTTAAGTCAAATGCTAAGTCTAATGTTTAACATGGTACCTTGGGGTATTACAGAAACCCTCTTCGATCTGCAATTTCAACAACCCTAATTTCATCAAATCAAATTAGAAACCCTAAATCTTTGAAATTGCTTCAAAATCCGCCGAGAAATTTGGAGATGATAATTCGGGTGATTTCTGATTAATGTATATCTATGTGTGTGTGTGTGTGTTTTCTGATTTAATTTGATGAGTGGAATTTGAAATTCGTATGAGAAATGAGGGTTTGTTGAGTTTATGGGAAGAAGATGATGATGAAGATGAAGAGAGTGTTGGGTTTCATCGTTTAATGTTCAAAATATGAAGCTAATATGTAGTTCAAGCTTCAGCAAAACCACAGGTACCTAATGTGCAACTTTTGAAACCACAAGTACTACTTTTTCCGTCAAAAATTTAACGGAAAATTACACAAGTACTGCTTCTGTTTAACGGCGAAACACACAGGTACCTAATGTGCAACTTTTGAAACCACATGTCATAAAAGTGAGATTAAGCCAAACCACATGTACATTTCCTGTATTTTACCCTTTTTTGTTTTTGTTTTTAAGGAGAACGTGGCAGTTACCATCAAATTTCACATTTTTCTTTTTTTGTTTTGAGGCTCACATGGCATTTTATCTTCAATTTTACTTATCCTGAAAACTTCCCTTTCTCTCATGCTTGAATCACTAACTCTATGATTCTTTGACCCTCTATCTCAATCTCATGGTTTTCTCCCGCTCGCCCACAATTGCTCTGAATTCCTAAAATCCCAAAATTTGAAATCTTCGTTTGTCCCATATGTCGTGTCCGACCTCGTAGTTTTGACGCTAGAGTTGATGGTATCAGTGGAATCTACCCGAAATTGGAAACCTAATCTCGTCCTTGGACTTTATTAAATGTTTGATCCATGGATCGTTTGAACTCGTCTAAATCCAACTCATTGCGCCGACAAAATTCAATCCCTAGTTGAAATGGGATTCCATTTTGCATCGATTATGATAAAGAATGCAAAATTTTTGACGTATTCATCATAGAACAATTTGAATGAGACACTCTTATAGTTCAACAACCTAAAAATCACATTCTAACCTCATCTCGATCTTAGAACCATCGTGAAACATAGCTCTTACTTCTTCTCAATTTTGAACAAGTCTGACAGTGAAGAAGATGAAATAATGGGTTGGGGTTTAGTTGTACCCTCAAAACTATATATACTACGTTTGCCTCACTTGGACCTTCACGAGCCATGTTAGCAACCGTCAACTGAGTTAGCTAACACATTAACTTTTTTCGTTAGTTTCATTAACGGGGTCAAAGGTGAGGTAAAATTGACTCAAATATAAAAAATAGGAGGTATGATTGACCTAAAACAGAGTTTAAAGATATAACTGAAACTTTTCCCATAGCTTGGTACCAAAATACTTTTGCCATAAATTAATTGCTTTTTTTCAGATGATAAAATTAAGTATTTACTTAAATGATCCAAGTCTAGCAGTTGTGTATGTTGCCTGTCTCAATAAACCTGCAGATAGACCCTACAACACAATATGGTGATTCAATTCAAAGACCTATATAACTATACTAGAGTGATGGGATAACTGAAAATCCCAAACCAAATCAAATTTCAAAGTTGGATGAAGCAATATCATCAAGAAAAAAAAATTATCTTTTAAGATAAATAACTATGTACATAAACTCGCTTTTTATACAAACATATACGTTATATAACTTGGAGAAACAAGCATGAAATATTAAGTACATATTCTTAATAAATAATTATATTATATATATATATTAAATATATGAATAATAATATAAATTGTTATGTTATAGTATCAATATCGATACTAAACTCAGTGCATATATGCACAAAAGAAAGAGTAATGGAACCGATAAAAAAATAAACTCAGTGTAATTTTGATTTCTAATCTTTTTGATTAAGTTTCAAAAATTATCTTCTTTTCTTTCACACTTTTGGTCTCACATTTTTGTAAAAAATTTTCATCATTTGTCACACCCTCATTTCAGTCCCTCTTCCTCCGTTAACACTAATGTGTCATACTTATGTCATGAACAGAATGTTAAAGTGCAATTTTGATCTCTTATCTTTGGGATAAGTTGCAATTTTAATCTTATATCTTTCTATGTTTTGGTTTTTGGTCCCCCACGTAAGCTTTCTCTCTTTTCCAAGTCAATTGTCCTCGTCACACTTAGTGAACGAGATGAACAAAATTTATGGTAAGACTAACGATGAAACCTTTTGTAAAGATATGAGACCAAATTTACAAAAAGAAAAAAAGAGATAATAATATGATTTACAACCAGACCAAAAGATAAGGGACCAAATTTGTACTTCCAATAAAAAAACAAAAATAGACAAATTTGTAGAAAATGAACTGGTTCATTGAAACAAGACCTTAAGCAACATCATATCCAAGAGATAAAGGGCATAACTTGAACGAACATAAACTTATTGAAAGTTTCGAAGCAAAACCTTATAAAATGCAGCAATGCCCTCATTTTTAAGCATGTTTGATGTCACATGTGAAGCCGATCCTTGACCTAATTGAATTCTCACCTATGCCACACCCAGAAGAAATAATTGATCGAATTACAAAACAAAAAAGAATTTGATAAAGACATCATATAGAAAACTCAAAAAGGATCAACAAAAGATTATGCATATTATTGAAATTAATTTCATGACATCCTTATTAGTCTTATGCCCCACAACATATCATCTGAACAAGAAAAAAAAATATAAGGAAACCCCATTAATGATTCATAAGGAGATCGATGAATCAAAACACAAATATTCTAATTAATTAAAAAACAAATGTTTTACGTACCTTAATCATATCAATTGGTTGTATTAAACATGTGGCAAGCATACCAGAAACTCCACCATTGACAAAAGGCTTCACAACTAACCACATCCTGGCTGATTTGGCCTTTTGATTCTCTCCAATGTCTGAGGTTCCAATTGAGTGAAGGAAGGGAATACAAAAGTTAGAGGTAATAATCATATATTATAATAAAAAAATTATGAGATAAAAATTATAATTGGTTCTTAACTTCATTGGTATTAGTATTGACCTTGCGCTACATACGGGCTTTGTTACCAAGATTAGATGATTACAACAGTTTTGTTTTTTTAATTAAGGAGAGTTATTTGCTCATGGGACAATTGAAATTTTAATTTTAAAATTGCTAGATTAATAAGTATACCATAATTTATTTATAAATGATTTATGTTGAACAAGATAGAGAGATTAAGAGTACTTATCTCGAATAGAAGACATTTACATAGAAGACATTTGCAACTAGTAAAGGTAAGAAATCTGCAACTCACAACATCCAAAAAGAAAAAACCAAACACAGACCAAAGTCTCAAGTATTTGACAAAATGGAGACTAGAGTGAGAGAGTAGCAAAAAAGAATACCAAAAAAGCCAAAAATTCCTCTTTTACTCGGTTACACATAAAATAAATAGGGACTTTACAAATAAAAGTTAAAATTGCTAAAGAGTCTCTTTATTTTGTTAACATAACAAAACTATTCCAAAACAAAAGGGTATGTCACACTTTAGTCCAACATTATAGATTATTAAATTTAATCATTAGTTAATAAAACAAGAAGATGGAGTCACCAATTATTTTAGGTCAAATGTTATATTGATCATTAATGTATGCTTTTAAGTTCATTTTAGTCCTAAATATTTCAAGATGTTCGGATTGGTCCTAAATAAAGCAATTTAGTTTCATTTTGATCTCAAACCAACTTTCAAATCTGATTTCACCTAATCTGTTGGCAGTCTTAATAGGAACAAAAAAAAACTCGTTAAAAGTAACTCGTAACTTCGAATTCGTTGTATTTGAACTTAAATTGAAATAGATATGACCAATTTCGCTTGTTTGACAATGAAATAAGTCATTAACTTTCAAGACTTAATTTGACCTCATCTGTTAATAGCCACAATTGGATAAAGAAAGTACTCAATATATTCGAACTTCCAATGATAGAGATATGACCACATAGTTTGTAACCAAAATGAAACTAAATAACAACATTTAGGATCAATGACAACCTTTTGAAACATTTATGACTAAAATGAACTTAAAAACATATATTTAAATCCATCTTGAGCATTTGACTGTTATTTTATATTGTCCCAAATTATGATTTAAGGTTTTAGTTAGTATTATTGAAACCTAACCAAGCAGATGGAACCTAAAAGAGAAGGCGATTTGATTGAAGCATCAAACAATTTAAGGGAGGAGGCAGAAAATTTGTTTAGGCCGGGGGGCCAATTTTTTTTTAATTACTTATTATTATATTATATCTATATATAAAAATATTTAAATAATATTTTATATACTATATATAACTAAAAAACTGTCAACGTATATAGTAAAATTTTTCATTTTTAATTTAAGAAGAATTAATCATTTCATCCTAATACTTTACCGAAATTGTTAATTTAGTCCCCATAACTAATAAAGATATGAAAGCTAAATATAAAATTCTAAAACTTTAATTTGATCTTATTAGTATTGATATTACTATATAATTAATTAATATTGTATTGAAATTTTTTACAAGACTTTTTAGGAAATAGTATTAATTTATAATTAAGTATAAATGTATGAAGTTTAAAGATTTACAAAGTATAAGGACTAATTTGAAAAAAATATATAGAAACTAAATTAAAAATTTGAGTAAAGTATAGAAAACAAATCATTAAAAAAAAAAACAGAGTAGCATTTTCGGGAATTCCATTTCTTGGTACATTTATACATAATATGTTTTCAAACACTACAGTTAGAACTTGTCAAAGGCTTGCCACCTTAGCAATTGTATGTTACCAATTCTTCACTATGTAAAAAAATTCAGCCAAATGCCACATACAACCACAGATTAGAAACCATGCTAAAATTCAGAAAGCAAAAAACTAAGTTTGGAGAACGGCACAAGAATTGAAAACCTATAATAATAATAAACAAAGGGTCGAAATCTAACGCTTCCTTTTATTTGTGCTTCGCCTTTCAGCCTCTCTTTCAGCAACCACAACACAGAACTCTGAACCAAGCATTTCATTTATGTCAAGATTCAGAGTAAGGCTGAGATTCACAGTTTCCTTGATTATTTCCAATGTTATATTGAACCCCAAGGTGGATAGTACTCTAACAGCATTAGCAGTTCTGCATATGTATTTCCGGGTGTCCGGTGCCGTGTAACTCCGCTCCTCTTCTTCATGGCTTACAAATTTTTTATCGGATTGGTTAACTTGATCCTCCATCATGTCATCTTTGGCTTCAATATGTTCCCCTACCCATATGAACCCATTACAACCAAGTATCAAATCAATGCCATACTGCTCTAGATGATGAAAATGTTGCTTCTGTTTCTTCACTAAATAAGGGGCGACTGTTAGTAGTTGTCCTCTCTTAAGCTGTAATGCAAATATGGGCCGTAAGTAACAGTGTGATACTTTAAAAGATAATTGAGATACATTTCAAGGAACAAGAAAATATAACATGCCTTTTTATAATAAGTGATTAAGAGTAGAACACCATATAGAGCACAACTCAAACTTTCTATTTTTTAGATAACTATTTATCTAGATATACAAGATCCGATAAGTCCAACATTGATTCTTTCAGACGTGTCAATTGGGCAAATGCGTCGTTGATTCCTTCTTGACCCTTTGCCTTGGGATTAGTCAGTTCTATTTCTCGATGGGGGCAAGGAAAGGGATATCATTATGTATATACAAACCAAAGCTGTGAAAGCCACCTACAACCAAAATGGAAATTGAGTGTTTCGTGGTTTAAAAATGCCGGAATTAATTCTAATTTCCACATGATGAAAAAACGTAAAATGTCTGCCCTTTCTCAAGGCACTTTTTTAGACAAAGACTCCGTTTTCCTCTCATCTCCTCGTGTGCTAGGTTGTATGCATACATCTCAGTTTAAAAGGCAGTTCAATACTGCATATTTTTATTTTTAAAAGTAACAGTATACATTTTTCAGTTTCCTGTTTCTTATTTCTTCAAAGGGATTAATGCTTTTATGTAGAAGGAACAAAAAACCAGCCAAAAAATTTGCACGATTTTCCTGTCTCTAAATATTGCATACAAATTAAAGACCACAAACCTTGCCATATTTCTGACTTCTTGCTTGAAGTTGTAAACCATCATGCTGGAAACCACGAACTTCAGCCTACAGCGAAGATACACCCTTCAAATAAACTATATTTTTGCTTTTTCATCTTACATAGATAAATAACTTGCACATAACATAATCGGACTTACACAAACAACATCATTCTCTTCAAAAATACTGCGCATGTTAAGTTCATCCAGTGCAGTCCGCCGCCTCTAGCAGTGGAAAAAATAATTCTCAATGAGAAGCTCAATTGGAAAAAAGATTAGAGAAGAGAGGAGCCAATCTACAAGGAAATTATAGTAGTGCAAAGAATGAAATAAAAATAATAGATTACTTTCAGAAAAGAAGATAGTTAGAATTGAAATGATACTATTTTCTCAGTATCTATCATAACTAGTGGAACTTCACTGCATATGATATCCAAAATGTCTTGCTAACGGCTCTTGAATCAGGACACCTATTTATCAAATACTTTAATCAAAGTTTCTTCATAAATTAGTGCTCCTTTAAATCAAGCTAAAATACTCTGACTTAGATCAGTTTATAAAGTTCATTGAGGATATCGACACATCTGCCACCACATTTGACCCTGAGCTAATAGAGACCATGGGCCATAAATTCAGTTTATGTAGCACTAGAAGCAAGAAAATTCAATGAAGAGCTGCCTGGTCCTAGCAAAATACAAAAATACCCTACTCCATCTGGACCAGTCTGACATAGTAAAATATCCTCAAGGCAGAACACAAACAAAGCACTATTAATCTTTTATATGACGCTACCAATATACGAGGTTAGTGCCTGTATTCGTTTTGAAACTTCATATTCCCCTATTGGAAGAGATAACAACAGAAGTAACAATTTTGACACAGCAACTACTATATACACATTTGCTTCCTCTTCATGTGTTTTTCCACTCAGGAATCTCCTGATACTTTGACAAGTAAAATACTATATGATCCATTTGATATAGAAAAATAAACTTATCAATTATTCCAGTTATCAATATATCTCTTAGATATCCTAAATTACACTTTCTTTATCAAGTTTTGTGCATTTTCTATAAAAGAAAGATATTCTTCCAATAAAGAATTACCATAGAAGGGATCACATAGGGTAGCTATGCAAATACCTGAATACCATCAGGCAAATTCATAGAAGAAAGCATCAAGACTGCATCTTGACTGTAATTTATCTCCAATTTCCATCGCTTTTGAGCAACCTACACAAGATCTAATCAGAAGGGAGCGCAAAAACGACAGAATAAAGAGATATTATAATTTCACTTGAATGATAGGCTTACTATCAACGGACCACCAGTTTGCCTTTCCCCTATTACATAGATAGAAACAATATCTAAATTCTTTAAGCAAATTCACTGTCTCAAGAACAAAATATTGATGACCTCCACTATTGTAGTGTCACTGTCATTATTACTAGCTGACAAATGTCCTACCAATGTTTCACAGCAAAATAGCCTCCCTCCTTAACACTTAATGCTAAGGGTTTACAAAAACAGTTGCGAATATAAAAGTATACTTTCCATCCTCTTTTTACCTCAATAACACGCCCTACCACAATGTCTCCAACCTCGGGTTTGTACCTATGATTAACTAAATTCTATCAACAAATAAGAGAATACAAGAAAAGGATCTCCCATATTAAAATTGAAATTCGAAAATGTCCGCGGTAATATTACCTAGAGCGTAACGTGCGGACATATACAAGCTTGTTTACACGCTCGACCACACCACAGACAGTGGCAGCATTAGAGTAACAGAAGCATTAGAGTTGACCTTGGAAGATAAAGACTCGAGCTGTTCCAGAGCCTTCTGCATTCGAACCTTCTGTGTTGGGCTCAAGGGTAATTGAAGCCCTCTCATTTCTTACCTTCGCAGTCGCCAAAGAAAGAAATTAAGACCAATGTTATTAAATACTGGAGATGAAAAAATTAAAAAAACCTCCTACAACCCCACCAAAACCAGAAAAAAAAAAAAAAAAAAAACTATNAAAAAAAAAAAAAAAAACTATTTTTGTCAGAAAACAAACTATCACAAGCAGTTAAATTACAGATATCACAAGCAATAAGATTATTCAACTTCAACACACATAATTAAAATTAATAATTCAGAACAAGTGAAAAGACTATTTTTGTCACGACCCCCTCCGCGGGAGCACGTGACCGGCACGGACATGGGTCTATCCCACGCCATAAACCTACCCACAGTCAACCCATATCAAATAGCATAGCGTTGATGATATGATAATTTATAGTACACAAACATATATATGCTTGGCAACACATGAACATCCATATCATTCACCCATATACACTCGTCAATCAATAAATTTAATACATCATCAATTACAGCAAACAGTATCTCAGAATAACAGTTAGAAATACAACGACAATAAGTCTTCTCGCTTCAGCGAGTCATACAAAGTAATAATATACGACCCTGAATCCTATTACTAAGTGCTAGTGGAGCTGATAGTCTAGAATTCAACACAGTTCTTTTCAAAGAACAAAGTACCCACATGAATGATGATGTGGGCTTCTGAATAGCTCCCTCCCAATGCAAAATTCAACACTAGACCTGCACCTGAATCTGAAAAATATTAAACGAGGGGTGAGTCAAAACTTAGTGAGCGGCTAACCCATCCCAGTCGTGGTGTTGGGCACCACCACATAGGGAAAGGGCTCACCAACCAAAACAGTTGTCACCAATATTTAGTAATTTATAATAACATTCTTTTAACTAACATAATCTATCTTAGTGCAGTAGTTAAAACAAACATAGTAATAATAAGACAAGGAATAACTCAACTATGAAAAAAAAACTAGTTAGCCTTGAAAGGAATTTTAAATACAAGAGCAATCATGGATTTGAGAAAGACTTATGAAACTAAAGGATTTTAAGAGAATGAACTTGAAGAATTCACTTGGGAAGAAAATAAGGTTTGAATACATTTTATCAAATAGAATGACAAAAGTTTTATGTTTTGTTAAAACAAAGTTTGGTAGTAGAAAATGAATTATAAAATCTTCTTTTAAGACTCCTTTCAAGGACCAAGAGTTTAGTAGATAAATGAATTATAAAGTTCGAAGGATTTTATAAATGAATTCTCTAAAACCATTGAGCGAATAGGGTACTCATGAGGGATTTAAAAATTAGGTAAAAACATTGTCATGGTAGAAACATAGATCTCCTTGGGATTTTAGAAATGTAGCTTTGGAAAGTTGTTTTAACTGAAGGTAATCTAGTACAAAAAGATTGCTTACTTGAAAATAACAATTGAAAGTAAAATTCACGGTTTGTTCAAAGGAAGCTTATACAAATCTATAAATGACTAGACGATGTTGACCTCAATAACATTTACTCGCAAGTTAGCTAACAACAACATAACAATTCAATTGATATTCTTCTAGCCACCAAAAGTAGCGAGAATGTTTAATATCGGTATTATTAATATTCAACATCACATGATCATAAATCACAAACTTCTCAACAAATAAAAATGTCAATACCACCAGTTCATAAAAATCATCCATCTATAAGAAGGTAAAGTCTCAACACAAACCAATTCAAGTCAATCATTGATTCATTAATCAAGTAATACTCCAATACTATCCAAAAGTCAGTCAATCAACCACATTTGAATCACAAGTAAGTTTTAACAATAGTAATCTAGTAAGGGGATGGTTTTATGAAATATCATTTGAAAGCGAAATATCCTTTGTTCAAAAGAAGTGAAGGTCTATGTAAATTTCTAGAAATTTGAAAAGAAAAAGTACTAAAAGTTTATCCCCATAGTAGGTTCAACAAAATAGTAATAATCTAGTAAAATATTCCAGCCATACGGTGTCAACAATTCTGGTGTCCAAGAACACAGAATCATAGACTCACAATCAATTTAAGTTTCAAGCAAGCCAATATAGTAAATATCAAATCATGGCTGGGCGTTACGTATCGCCATCCCCTGCTTTCAAATTCCCATTTCCTTTCCCCTACCTGGGCGTTATGTACCGCCGTCCCCAGAGGGATTGCTCATTTTCATAACCATTTCCATATCTACTTCCTTTCCCACTTGGGAGTTACATATCGCCGTCCCCAAGGGGTTTCTCACATCCATATCTACCTGGGCGTTACGTATCGCCGTCCCCAGGGGTTTCCCTTGTCCATCTCCACTCAAAGAAGCATACACAAACACAAACACAATGTAACCACAAACATAATTCAATTCAGCCAAACCAAAACATACCACACCATAATTATGAATGAATTCTATAGTCAAACACAAACGCAATCTAGTCCAGCCAAACTAAAACATGTCACACATTAGAGTAAGAAATAAATGTTATAATGCAACACAAACACATGCACAATCAAATTCAATCAACCCAAAGCATAGAACACACTTGTTTAGGTAATATGGCCCATCGTCGGCACCACAACTAATATTTAAGCAAGAAAATGCATTCATATCCAGAGTTCAACTAACCCCATCGAAACAGTTCATTTTACAGGCTTTATGATCAAATACAGCAACACTTAGAATTTCTCCAGTCTAGACAATATGAACAAAAAGAAAAGTTTACATTCCACACATTACCAATTAGCAAGCAAACCCTCAAGCGGGGCTGGGATAAGAAAGCCACTCACCTCGATCCAAAGGATAGATAACTACACCCTTTAGCTTTTCGACCAACGATCAGTGTTCGGGAATCTAGAGGAGATGAGAATAGATGGCCGATGACGGAGGCTGTTTGCCGGCGTACGGTGGTGCTGGAATGCCGCCGACGCTGTCTGTGGCGGTGGAGGGTGGCTGGACAACAGGCGGTGGTGTGGGCGGCAAGAGAGAGAACAAGACAAGATTGCGAGAAAAAATGAAGGAGTCGTGTATGCTAGTGGGATTGTTTTTGCAAGTGTAAATAAATCTAGAGTGAAAAGAGTTTTCTAGATAGTGGAATCTGATTTGGGGTTAGGAATATGCTCAGGAATATTCCCTAAAAGTTTTAATCTTTTCAATTTAGTCCCTAAAATCGCGTATTTTTCCAGAAAGAATTTTCGAACAAAATTTATATCGTTAGATTCTTTAGGGAGAGTAGATTTCAAATATGTAATTTTTTTTTGAAAACTCTATCTCTAACACATCCCGTTTCCTACTCGAATGTGATTTATTGCAGTACCAAAATAAAAGTCAGATAAAATTTTAAACTCCGTTTGCTCCCAAATTTTTACCACAAGCCAAACAAAACACAAAGGTCCTAAATATGAAAATTAAAGTCCCAAATTACTAGGTATGCTAATTCCTAAAGAAAATTATAAACTAAAACTTCTAATACTGGGCCGAAACTAGCTCAAAATCTATTTTGAATTCTAGAAACCTTTAATTCTATTTCTAAATCTCTAAAACTAAAGTCTAAAATTCTAGCATCTTACAATCTTCCCCCCTTAAGAAATTCGGTCCCCGAATTTCCTCTAAGGTACTTGGTACTAATCCCTTCCTACAAACGTGTACAAGCACTCTAAAATATCTCCCTTAGCTGCACTACTTCAAGTTGAACCGCCAACATCAAATTCAGCATAGACTTTCTCAAAAAGAAGGCATAGAACGCCTATTCCACACTTTCCAACTCAACGGTTAAAGCCATCTTGAAAGTGACATCTCCAACAAGTCTCATGTATCTCAAACTCAGCTTCCTCTTATTGATTCTCATAACTCCCATCTTCGAAGGAACTCACAAGGAAATCTTATCACCAACCGAGTCACTTCCTCGAATGCTCATGTAAGGCTTTCACTTAAATTGCAGTCAACAAATATCTCTTAAAATCTTCACCTTGTCATTGACATCTTGCAACCAATCATGTCCTACTAGGAAGAGGACTCGTATGGTTTTCAAAACAACAAATAATTCATACATTATTAACAAATAAGAAAATGAACTTCAGCATGATTAACAAAAACAGAAAAATAAATTTGAGACAAAGGACCACTCAAATATAAAGGACAATAGTAAAACAAATTGGTATATATAACAAAATTTTGTATGTAGAAGCAAGATAGAGTTTCAAAATGCCTATGAAATTAGGATCTTTAGTGAAGAGTCAAGTCTTGACGAAATGCAATGAAGGAGAATTTTTAATGGTTTTTCTAAAACTCTGAAATAAGAACCGCATCCATTAAAATCATGTAAAAAGGGAATCATGTACATGAGCTACAAAAGGATCAAAATAGTCCCCATCATGACAGCAAATTAAAACAACATGACCATTTGAAAAATAATGAAACCAACTTAAAGGTTTGTCTAAATATGCATCAAACAAAACAGAATTTATAGTCACCCAAAACTACATGAAAGGTAATGAAAATAGGTTCCAAAGTGACATTAAACAGACTCCATATCATGACAGAAATTGTTGACAGTAAAACCACATGGGAAATATTAAAACAAACTTATAAGTGAGTGTGGGTATGCATCAAATCAGTCCTTGTATGAACATCCACTTAAAAACATACTTAAAACATAACTAAGCCATACCAGAACTCTTTGATAATGAATGCATATGAAAATGGAAAAGAAATATTTAAAAAGATGCCCGAAAAAGAAAAAAAATATGTTGTAGAATCAGATTGGGATTTGCTTGACAACAAATTTTTGTGTAAATATATGAAAATGGTTTTAAAACATTCCCGAAATGTTACTGAGACTGAATCGGCAAGACAAGTCATTAGAAACAATAAAATAGCATGTAAGAGCTTGCATAAGTACTAAGAAACATACTCAAAACGCAGCCATGACAGAATGGACACTTTGGATAGTAAAAATACACATAAAGCAAGGACAAGCAATCGAAAACAGGTCCAAAACGTCATTAGACCAGATTTGGACATTTAGACAGCAATGTAACTGATGAACCAGGTTTTGGCCGGAGGGCTTTACCTGGTTCGATGAAGCAACTCTGGGTCGGAAGTCGCCTGCAAGTTAATGAATGCACAGGGGTGGCCCTGCGATTCACCTCCGATGCTTAAGTCAGTAAGAGTTTGAGCACAATAATCAATGTAAAATGGCTATAGTGCGTACCTTTGTCCAGTGTGAAGGGCTTGCCTTTTAACCGATTTGGCTGATCTGATTGTGATCTTCAGCTGATCTGATTGTGATCCTTGGCTCCCACGTACTTTCCTTTCTTGTGAGAATGCCTTAGTGGGAAAGGCGTTATTAATGAGGGAATCAATAAGGGGAATCCTGATTGACCTCTGATTGATTCCTGATTGATCTGGTGATGTTTCCTTATTCGTCTTCATGTAGACGCCTTGCTGTTGGCGTTCTCGGCTGACGTGGGGCCATTTGGCGTTCACGCTCGGGTGATCCCTTTGTTGGGCTTCGTCTGCCAATGGTCCAAGTCTTCTGAGCCTCCAAGTTATTGGGCCTATTATCACTAGTCCCAACAAAAGGAGTGAAGCTCTGTCCCCATCAGTGGAGTCCCCATCCAGGGCGTTGTCAACTTTACGCTGTTCGTTGGCGTGGACGTCGTGGACGCCCCCTTAGGGTCCATGGGTATTCCTCTTGCTGTGATTGATGGGACGTCCCAGGCATCAGCGCCAAACGTTGTGCTTTGGCCGATGGGGCGTTATTTGTGTCAGCGCCACCCAAGGGGCATTAATCGACATCGACGCCACATAACCTTGTCTTTTCACATCCCTTGCTGACGTTTCACTGTCGCTTCAAGTCTGGACGTCAGGTTTATCGTGGCCACGTGTCAACACGCGATTGGCCTATCCTTCACCATGATGGCAGATCGTGGACCGAGGGGGGCGCATTTAATGCAGCGCTTCGATTTCCGTGAAGGGTTTCAAAAACCGCCATTTCTCCTCTTCCTCCCCCTCACTTCGTCATTTTCAGTTTTGAAACTCCCTTCTCCACTGTATTTCCTCTCCATTTCCAAGTATTCCAACTCGGTTCACCTCCTTCTTCCTCCAACTACTCCGCCGTGTTGCTGCCGATTGTTTGCCCCGGCAACCGTGTTCGTTGTTTGTCTGGTAAGTGATTCGACATTACCTTTCTCCATTGCTTGTTGGATTTTGTCATTTTGGGTTTGGTTGAGTATTTACCCATTGTGTTCTTCATGTTCTTCGCAGTGTTCTTCATGTTCTTCAAACTTTGCTTCGTGAATTTCTTCCAATCCACCAGCATCCATGGATTTCGACAAATGTAAGTTTTTTACTCTCGAAACTTCTATTGCCTTCTCGTTAAATTTTCCTTTTCATTCTGGTTTGGGTCTGGTGATCAACCACAACCTGCCAAGGGAGTTCCCCCCCTTTTTTGCTGGTGGATGGAGGTACAATCTCCGAGAAATGTACTGAACTGGTTTTGTTTCCACAGCAGCTGGAAACAAGGTGGTTCCTGGGTCGTCAGCACCGACAAAGTTCGTTTCTCCCATGGAAAGGGTTGGCGGTGACGCCGTGGACTCTTCCTCCTCCTCTTCAACGTCCACAGAGATTCGCGATATGTTGTCTCCGGAGGAGGCGTCGGCGGATGAGGAATGCTCAACCCCCAAAGCTTCCACCCCTGTAAGGGCGTCCATAGGAGATGGGAATCCTCAGCAGACAATCTGCGGAGAGGAGGTTAACTTCCTGGCTTTCCCGGATTGGTTCCTCTGCTCCAACAAAGGACTTGCCAACGTTCCCTGGGTCAAGGGTGCCATCGAGACTATGCCTTGCGGTCCTGATAGAGTTGAAGTGATGAGGAATGCGCGTCCCGTGGTCGATTGGCGTCGTCAAAGACCTGATGAGAAAGTGCAACAAGGACATTTGGACCAAACCAACGACGCCATTAAAGAATTCTGGTCCTGGCTCCATGATGACGAGCTTCTCCAAGATCTCAACGAAGAATTGATAACCTCGTCGCCTCGTCGCCGGTCCTCAAGCTACCGAATTTCAACACTCAATCTTCTGAAGGACCCTCCTGACATGCTCTATACTGACGGTAGGGGGTTCTTGATTTGCGAGCATGTCCTCAGGGGCTGTGACATCAAGATGCCTTTTAACCCGGCGGTCTTGGATCTGCTGGCAATTATGAACATCGCTCCGATCCAAATAAGTGCCAATGGCTGGCGCATCCTTCTCGGCTTTGTCGCCAAATGTAAGAGGGACGGCGTTTGCGCAACGTCACGATTATTTCTCTACTTCTTCTATCCACGATGGGTGGATAACACCTTCATCTCCTATTATCGACGCCCTGGGCGCCCCCAAGTTCTCACACATGCTGTCAGCAACCCTAAAGAGTGGCAGTACAAATTCTTCCACATTGAGGGGTCCGGATCTAGGCGTCCCTTCTGGGTTCGCTCATCCGACGAGCGCGCCATGTTCCCCCTGTCTTGGTGGAGACCACGACTTGGCCCGTTCGAATGTAACTGGAGGGACATGACCGTGGATGAGCGCTTGGGGGCCCTGTGGTTGATCACCACAGACCCTCTTGACCCTAAGCGTTGTATGTCAATACCATTTCTTGCATAAGTTTTTTTTTTACTGTGCTTTATTCTAACACTTGTTTTATTTAGTTCCAGTGCTTGAGGCGAACTCTGCTGACGTCATAGGGAGCAGACGTGCCCAAACTGACAAAGGCAAAGGAAAGGCGGTTGCCGCCCCCAAGAAGATATCATCCGCCACCGCTGCTGCTGCCTCAAGGAAGCCAGGGGCATTACTATTCGTGAGCCATCGGTGGCCTCGCGCCCTCCGTCCCAATCCTCCAAGGGGAAAGAGAGTATCGTCACTGCCAAGGACGGGGAGCCACCAAAAAAGCGGCAACGCCCTACTGTAGAGGTTCCTCAGATCCCAGCGGTCCCAGAGGCTGACGGGTTCAACGCCCTGGAGTTTCTCTCCAAGTCCCTTTCAGAAGCTGCGTCAGTGAAGCGGGATGACCTAGCTCGGGCGTCCACAGAAAATACCCAGGACCCTTTTGAAGAAACTGCCAGATTCCTTCTGGCTGCGGGATTACGGGTACTTGCCAACAATGTCTCCCGAAAGGACCTCCTTTCAGAGCGAGATGCTGCACATGACGACGCCAAGAGAGCGCGTCAGGAGAACATTGAGCTGAGGGACAAGCTCAATGTGACTAAGGCATCCCAGGAATCACTCCAGGGCGGCTATGACCGGAGGGGCCACCAACTGCAGGAAGCCAGAAACCTCGTTAACCAGCTCAACGCAAAAGGTGGCAACCCTGGAGGGTGAGTTGCAGCAGGAGAAAGAACGCTTTCAGGCTCTAAGCTCCGTGGCCTTGAGACAGCTAAAATGGAGGGGCTCGCGCTACAATTACATAGGCTTCAAGAACGCCATAACGCAACTGAGGCTTCGCAACCCCAATCTCGACACGATGAGGATTTGCCCAAATAAGGTCGTGGAAGGGAGGCTCATCCGGGATCCATTCCGTAGCGATCCCATGGTAAAGATGCCTCGTATGCCGGAGAACTTTGATCTTGATGGGTACGAGTCTGACGGTGATGAGGACTTCCCATGGTTTCCTAATGAGGTGGTTCCTTTTCCAGGAGAGTCAGCCCCTGCCGAGATGGCGCCTCCTGCCGATGCGGGCGCTAGTGCGAGTGGCGCTGCGGCTCAAGAAGCGGATGCAAGCGCCCTGGCAAGCAGGAACGCCGAGGAGGCTCCGAGCACTACTACCACCGAGGATCCCCCTTCTGCTGCCTAGGCCTGCGTGCCTTTGTTTGTTTTGTTGGGCCTGCGCGCCTGTTGTAAAAGTTTTTACTTAGTTTGCTTACGGCTTAGACGCCGTATTGGATTGTGGATTTTGAATGGCCTGGGTGCCATTTTTGAATGTTCAGGCGCTAACGCCCTTAATTTTTTTTCCTTTCACGCCTGGTTTACTTTGGTTTTTCCTACGTTGCAACGCGTTTTTAATTTTGCATTTCACGAATCGATTGCTACGTTTATTTGCACACTAAGGTGCTGCCTCGCGATGGGCACGCTTCGAGCGTTTTACGTATCATACGCTAAGTTTTGACTAGTCATCCAAGGGAGGGTCGGTCCGCATGGTAGTGAGTGCCATACTCACAAGGCTCCTTCGAGGGCCTTTTCGCTGCTGTTCCGAGGGCGTCCCCTCGAGCAGCGTTGACTTCATTAATTGTTGAAAGAAAGAAAGTGGATTTCATTGATATAAAATCTTAATACAATTGGCGCCAAGGCCTTGTTTGATCATTGTTATAACTAATACAAGACTTACCCATTTAGGGAAAATAAAACTTAAGCTTTGCCATGTTCCAGGCGTTTGGAAGTGGTTTGCCTTCGGGCGTTTCCAGCCTAAAGGCGTTTCCAGGAAGGACTTCTAC
Organism: Chamaecrista fasciculata; assembly: GCA_003254925.1. Lineage (NCBI taxonomy): Eukaryota > Viridiplantae > Streptophyta > Magnoliopsida > Fabales > Fabaceae > Chamaecrista > Chamaecrista fasciculata. The sequence goes on from QANZ01047556.1 coordinate 53,457, forward strand.
GACCCTATAGGGGCCTTCCCAGTTTGGCCCTAGCTTGCCATGTCTAGGAACCTTTCTGTTATTCTCCACCGTTCTGAGCACCAGATCTCCCGCTTTGAGAGTTCTGGGTTTGATTTTGGAATCATGGTATCGTTTGACCATTTGATTGTAGGCAGCCTGCCTGATGGCTGCCACTTCCCTTCTCTCCTCCAAGCCATCCAAGGCCTAGAGCCTGGAGTTGGCATCATTGGTATTTGGATAGTTGATTATCCTCTCAGTCGGGACGTTCACTTCAGCGGGTATTACTGCTTCATGTCCGTACGCCAAGGCGAAAGGTGTTTCCCTTGTGGCAGTTTGTTCTGTGGTCCTGTACGACCATAACACTGAGGGGAGTTCATCAACCCATCTTCCCTTAGCTGACTCCAGTCTTTTCTTGATTCCTTGTATGATGATCCTGTTGGCCAACTCAACCTGGCCATTTGTGGCTGGGTGTTCTACCGAAGTAGTTTTATGGTGAATCTTCCAAGCCTTACAAAAATCCTGGAACTTCTTGCTCGTGAATTGGGCGCCATTGTCAGATATTAGTGTGTTTGGGACGCCAAACCTGGTGATGATGTTCTGCCATAAGAACTTCTCCATGGCTTCCGAGGTTATGGACGCCACAGCTTTGGCTTCCACCCACTTTGTAAAGTAGTCGACAGCGACTATGAGAAACTTTCTCTGATATGCTGCTGTCGGGAATGGTCCCGCAATGTCAATTCCCCATAAGTCAAATGGCCATGGGGAGGTGATGGCGTTCATGGAGGCTGTGTGTGTGTGGATCATATTGGCATATTTCTGGCATTTTTCGCACGAGCGAACGACGCCCTCCACGTCCTGCAGTAGTGTGGGCCAATAGTAGCCTGCTCTTTGGATTTTCCTCCGTATTGCCATTGGGCCTTGGTGGCTTGCACACAAGCCTTCGGGGACTTCAGTCAACACTCTGGTAACCTCTTCTCCCGCTATACACTTGGCCCCAGGGTGACTGAAGTTCTTCCTGTATAAGGCGCCTTGTCTGACGAAGTATCTGCCAGATCTTCTTGTGACCTTTCTCGCTTCGCTCTTGTCCGAAGGGAGGGAGCCTTTTTCCAGATAATTGAATATCGGCATCCTCCAATCGATGATTTCCTCCGTGGGAAGAATGTCCTGTTCTAATATTGAGGGCTCCCTGAGGGTTGTTTTGATGATGGAGTCCCTACCTCCTTTGCTCGGCTTAGACGCCAATTTGGCGAGTTCATCCACTCGGGCGTTCTTGCTCCGTGAGATGTGATTAAAAATGACCTCCATTCCTGATCCTTCGATGATCTTTTTTGCCTTTTCCGCGTACTTGACCATGGTCGAGTCTTTGGTTTCGTATTCCCCATTCATCTGTTGCACCACCAGTTGAGAATCTGCGAAGATTTCCAGTTTTTTGGCGCTTATGTTAGCCGCTAATTTCAAAGCAGCTATCAACGCCTCGTACTCTGCCTGGTTGTTGGTAATGGGACACTCAATCTCAATTGATTGTTCGATGATGGAGCCGTCTGGGGCTCGCATCACTACTCCTGCCCCGCACTGTGAGTTCGAGGCGGCGCCGTCAATGTGGACGCTCCATGTCCAACTTTGAGCGTTGTCTGGGCCGGTCATCTCTGCTATGAAATCTGCCAATGCTTGCCCCTTGATGGCCCTTCTCGGCTTGTAAGTTATCCCATACTCTGAGATTTCTACGGACCACACCGACATTCTCCCTGCGATATCTGGCTGCTCAATCATCTGCTTGAGGGGTCTGTCAGTTCTGACGATTATCTGAAATTGTTGGTAGTAATGTCTCAATTTCCTAATCGAGTGAAGCAATGAAAATGTTAATTTTTGCAGGCGGTGATATCGTTTCTCAGCTCCCGTGAGCGTTTTGCTTGTGAAGTAGATGGGTTTCTGTTCTTCCCCATCCTCTAGCACCAAAGTCGAACTGATTGCGTCATTAGTGGACGCCAAGTAGACGTAAATTGGCTTATCCTTAACTGGAATTACCAAAATTGGCGGTGACGCCAGATATGCTTTCAGCTTCTGAAAGGCTTCCTCGCACTCCTTGGTCCATTCGAATTTTTTGTTTGCTTTAAGTGTTTGAAAGAAGGGTAAGCATTTGTCAGCAGACCTGAATGTAAAGAGAACTATCAATGAGTAATACTCGTTTTATTGATAGAAATTAGGCGTCGAAAGACGGCTTACATGGAATTCAAATAAGCGTTCTGGAAAAGATAAGCTAAAGACCAGACATGACCGAAATGATACTTGAAATTAAATTCAATCATAAAAACAAAAACTGAAGACATGACAAAAACAAAAGACCAAAACAAAACTTGACTAGTAGTTGTAAAGCTTTATTTGTTGAGGTGGCGTTAGGCGCCTTCTACCTCGATAGGAACCTATGGAGAGCCGTTAGCCTGCCGTTGAGGCGCTGGACTTCCTTAATTGACTTTGGAGACTTCATCTCCAGGATAGCTCTGCACTGGTCCGGGTTAGCTTCGATTCCCCTGTTAGTCAGCATGAATCCGAGGAACTTTCCCCCGTTTACTCCAAAGGCGCATTTTGAGGGGTTCAGCTTCATCTGGTACTTGCGCAGTTGATTGAAGATCTCCTTCAAATCCTCAGTGTGCTTACCCCCTTCTTTGGTTTTCACCACCATGTCGTCGACATAGACTTCCAAATTCTTTCCAATGTAATCCCTAAAGAAGAGATCCATCATTCTTTGATAGGTGGCGCCCGCATTCTTCAGTCCGAAAGGCATCACTGTGTAGCAGTACGTCCCCATCTCAGTTATGAACGCCGTTTTCTCGGCGTCCTCGGGGTTCATCTTTATCTGGTTATAACCGCTGAAGGCGTCCAGGAAACTCCTTGTTTGATGACCACAAGTCCCGTCCACAAGTTTGTCGATGTTGGGCAGTGGGTAGTGGTCTTTTGGACAAGCCTTGTTCAGATCAGTGAAGTCCACACACATTCTCCATTTGCCGTTGGCTTTCTTGACCAGCACCACGTTTGAGAGTCATTCAGGGTACTTGGTTTCCCTGATAAAGCCTGCAACCAGTAGCTTGTCTACTTCTTCCCTGATAGCCATTTGGCGCTCGTGGCCAAACAGGCATTTACGCTGGATCACTCCTTTTCTGTCATTAGTGTTCAGGCTATGGCAAATAAGTTTTGGGTCAATTCCTGGCATATCTGCAGGACACCAGGCGAAGACGTCTGAGGACTCCCTTAAGAGTTGAATGAGTTCGGCTTTTTCGGCCTCATGTAGGAGCATGTTAACCTGTACGGTTTTTTCCGCGTCCTCGCCTAGCTGTACAGCCTCTAAGTCCCCCGTTGGCTTGGGCCTTTGATCCGAGATTTCATCCCGGAAGTCTTCTATTTCGCCATTTAGATCTTCGGGCTTCGTCCCTTTTGGGGCGTTCTCAGCTGGTGTGTTTGCCCGTGTTTTTCTTTTTCATTCTTCCTCATTGGTCTTTTCTAGACTTATCGCATAGCATTGTCTGGCTGTTCTCTGGTTTGTTCTCACCTGACCCACTCCTTGTGGCGTTGGGAATTTCATGCGCAGGTGAGCAGTGGATATTACTGCTCTCATCTTGTTCAGGGAGGGGCGTCCGAGAAGGACATTATACGCCGAGGGCGCCTGGACCACTAGGAATTCCACCATGTTACTCGTCACCCTTGGGTATTCTCCCACGGTGGGTCGTAAGTCAATACTTCCAATGGCTGGTATCTGATCTCCTGTGAATCCTATCAGACTCCCGTAGTGTTACTTCAGGTCTGACCTTGGAATGCCTAGTTGATCGAAACATGACTTGTAAATAATGTCTGCGGACGAGCCCTGATCCACCATGATCCTTTCTACAGTGAAGGTACCAGTCCGCGCTGTGATCACCATGGGGTCGTCGTAGTCCTGGTTCACTTACCACAATTCATCATCAGTAAAGATTATAGGTTCAACCCATCTTTCCTCTGTGGATGCTTCTCTGTAGTCAATTCTGAGTATGGATCGGTTCACCTTTCTTTTCTTGTGTGGAGTTTTGGCGCCATTCTTTTCTATGCCACCTGAGATCATGTGGATGATCCCAGTTGGTCTGTCATCTCTCGGCGGTGTGCGCCGATCTCGCTTCTTTTCCTCACCATCAGCGCCTCCACTTTTTGGCTTCCTCTGTTCGCGGGTGCTTTTGTCTTCTCTAGGTCTTTTATTTCCATCTTTCTTAATGAACCTCGACGGGAGGCGTCCCAGTCTGATCAGGTTCTCAATTTCGTCTTTCAAGACGATGCACTCATCCGTGGTGTGTCCTTCGGTTCTGTGATACCTACAATACTTGCTGGTATCCACATTTCGCCCTGCTCTCCTTTGGCGGTCTGGGAGCCTTGGTAAGAGATCTATGTTGCAGATTTCGCGGAAGATTTCTGATTGGGAGACAGTAAGAACTGTGTAGACCGCATGTCTCCCCCTGGGTGGGGATCGAGGACGCCTGGAGTAATCCCTACCCCTTGGCGTTTGGGTCCCACCAGTCTTCTCCGAGCCTTTGCTGTATGGCTTTTTCACGTCTGGTTCTATTCTCGCGAAGCGATCGCTCTGGTTCTTGTCTAGATCTTCTTTTGTTATGAACTCCTCAGCCATTGTGAGAAGCTCACCAACGGATTTGGGGGCCCTACGAGTGAGCTCCTTATGCGCGTGGCCTGGTCTGATTCCCGCCAGGAATGAGTACATCGCGATTTTGTCGTCCACCTCTTTGATGCTTAGAAATGTTTTGTTGAACTTTGCCAAGTAATCCCGCAGTGACTCTCCCTTGTTCTGCCTGATATCGGTCAAGACCGCCATCGGCTACTTATACACCTTGCTGGTGGCGAATCGTTTCTTAAACATGTCTTCCAAGTCCTTGAAGTAGTGTACTGAGCCCGCCGGGAGCTTGGAGAACCAATCCAGAGCTGGTCCTTCCAAAGTTATAGGGAACAGCTTGCACCTCTGAGGGTCTCCAAGATTGGAGATGTTCATGGCGGCCTTGAAGCTGAGTAAGTGGTCTTCCGGGTCCTTTTCGCCTGTGTACGACGTCAGCTTCATAGGCATTTTGTAGTTTTTGTCGAGTTCCACAGCTTGCACATGAGGGGCGAAGATTCCCTCCGCCAGTTGGGGCGTTCTCACTGCCCCCGTTGGGTTGCTTGGTGGCGCCGATTCCTGGGCGTTCATGGGTTGGTACATTCCAGTGGATCCTCCGTAGACGCCATATTCGGGGTAGTATTGAGGATAATACCCCTGAGGATAATAGTAACCCTGAGGTGGGTAAGCGTAGGCGCCTGCCCAAACTTGTTGCTGGGTGAGTTGAGTGGTTTGACTAGGGCCCCCGACCTGAGCAGGTGGAGGGTGGTTCATGGGTGCTTGCTGTTCTTGGTTCCCTGGATTCCCTTTTGGAGGTATGGATTCTGGGTCAGCTTCAGCAACTTGCTTGCCTTTTTCCATGACCAGGTTCCGGATGTCTCTGCGCAGTGCTTCCATCTCTATACGCATGTCAGCTTTGAGTGCAGCGATCCTGTCCTCGTCCGTTATGGTGATCTGGCCCCCAGGCGCTGGGTTGGGCAGCGCAGGAGCTTCTTGAATGGTAGGGAACCCCGGAGGAGGAGCGAGTGTCGAATCCTACATGGATTGAGCCAGTGAGCCTCCCGAGGTCTGTTGATCGGCTGGAGTGGATGTCATATTTCTCTCTGGTTCGATGAACACACAGGTTAAAAAGACAAAAAATATAGACAAAAATTCGCGTGATTCAACCTATGAGTTCGTATGCAGAAAGAAAAATATGGATCTAGATCAACAATCAGATAAAAATTTAAATAGGACTTTGAACGTAAAGTCCCCACAGACGGCGCCAGTGATGAACCTGGTTTTGGCCGGAGGGCTTTACCTGGTTCGATGAAGCAACTCTGGGTCGGAAGTCGCTTGCAAGTTAATGAATGCACAGGGGTGGCCCTACGATTCACCTCCGATGCTTAAGTCAGTAAGAGTTTGAGCACAATAATCAATGTAAAATGGCTATAGTGCGTACCTTTGTCCAGTGTGAAGGGCTTGCCTTTTATACTGGTAGAGGATGATCTGATGAGATCTTTCCATATTTGGTTGAATGACTGATTGTAATCTTAACCGATTTGGCTGATCTGATTGTGATCTTCAGCTGATCTGATTGTGATCCTTGGCTCCCACGTACTTTCCTTTCTTGTGAGAATGCCTTAGTGGGAAAGGCGTTATTAATGAGGGAATCAATCAGGGGAATCCTGATTGACCTCTGATTGATTCCTGATTGATCTGGTGATGTTTCCTTATTCGTCTTCATGTAGACGCCTTGCTGTTGGCGTTCTCGGCTGACGTGGGGCCATTTGGCGTTCACGCTCGGGTGATCCCTTTGTTGGGCTTCGTCTGCCAATGGTCCAAGTCTTCTGAGCCTCCAAGTTATTGGGCCTATTATCACTAGTCCCAACAAAAGGAGTGAAGCTCTGTCCCCATCAGTGGAGTCCCCATCCAGGGCGTTGTCAACTTTACGCTGTTCGTTGGCGTGGACGTCGTGGACGCCCCCTTAGGGTCCATGGGTATTCCTCTTGCTGTGATTGATAGGACGTCCCAGGCATCAGCGCCAAACGTTGTGCTTTGGCCGATGGGGCGTTATTTGTGTCAGCGCCACCCAAGGGGCATTAATCGACATTGACGCCACATAACCTTGTCTTTTCACATCCCTTGCTGACGTTTCACTGTCGCTTCAAGTCTGGACGTCAGGTTTATCGTGGCCACGTGTCAACACGCGATTGGCCTATCCTTCACCATGATGGCAGATCGTGGACCGAGGGGGCGCATTTAATGCAGTGCTTCGATTTCCGTGAAGGGTTTCAAAAACCGTCATTTCTCCTCTTCCTCCCCCTCACTTCGTCATTTTCAGTTTTGAAACTCCCTTCTCCACCATATTTCCTCTCCATTTCCAAGTATTCTAACTCGGTTCACCTCCTTCTTCCTCCAACTACTCCGCCGTGTTGCTGCCGATTGTTTGCCCCGGCACCCGTGTTCGTTGTTTGTCTGGTAAGTGATTCGACATTACCTTTCTCCATTGCTTGTTGGATTTTGTCATTTTGGGTTTGGTTGAGTATTTACCCATTGTGTTCTTCATGTTCTTCGCAGTGTTCTTCAAGTTCTTCAAACTTTGCTTCGTGAATTTCGTCCAATCCACCAGCATCCATGGATTTCGACAAATGTAAGTTTTTTACTCTCAAAACTTCTATTGCCTTCTCGTTAATTTTTCCTTTTCATTCTGGTTTGGGTCTGGTGATCACATAAAGCAAGGACAAGCAATCGAAAACAGGTCCAAAACGTCATTAGACCAGATTTGGACATTTAGACAGCAATGTAACATTGGAAAGTATGGAAAATGACTTAAAAAAAATGCCTAGAATATTATCAAAACATAATGTGCACAAAACCAGCGATTATAGACAATGCAATAACATTTAAGTGTATACAGGTGGTAAAAAAAAAACATATTCAAGGGCTTCCATGACAAGAGAGTCACTCTATATAGTAAAATGCAAAATGAAATGTACAAAAAGAGACTTGAGAGTGGGTCCAAAACATAACCGAAGCTAGTTGGGAAATCTAAACAGCAAAACAAAATTGTAAACCATGAAGAAAAATTTGAGAATAGGTCTAAAACATGATCAAATCAGATTCACACATTTGGATAATAGAGTAATAATTAAATGTATGCAAATGGGCCTTAAAAGCATGTAAAATGTTATTGAAACAAAATATTCATTTGAGACGGTAAGAAACAAATATAAAATGTTTAAAGTTCACTTACTCTTACCTACCCATTTTTATTTTTCATTACTAGAATATGCAACTGGATAGAAGGAAAAAGTAAGAAACTAGATACAATCACATTTAAGAATGATTCAAAGTAGACTACATGACAATTAACAGGGACGCATAGCCTTTAAAAAAGACAAGTACCAATACACAAGAAAGTTTTGGATGAATCAAACTAAACGCAACATTCCTTAATCAAACTAACAATTTTTGAAAACAATGATAACCACCCCACTCCTTATGGCAGTACTCATAACCAACCAAAGTGTTTATTGAAAAATCTAAGAAAACATTCAATTAAACATATGACAACTGATATTCCAACTATTTAACACATAGAAATGATCAGCCTTATTAAGAAATGATAAGAAAAAGGAATGGACTTACATTCTTGCAACTTCGAACGTATAGAAAATTATAGAGCATATACATAAAATGACTATTGTAACATTTCACAAGTTTATCAAAAGGAACTACAATTGACTATCAACAATACAAAGGAAGGAAGACTAAGCAAACACCCTGACACAATGATATAATGCATAATTTTGAAAGTTTCAAACTGAACATAGACTAAACAGGGAAGGTAATTATAAAAACACTAACAGTAGAAGACTTCGTGATTTACTAAATCGTTTCTTTAAAGCTTGGAGTTTATACTTTAAAAAGAAAAACATTTTAAAGCACACATATTAATGGGAGACAACGCACAAATTAACTAAATAATTTCAAGGCAGTAGATTCACATAGTTTAATCTTAGGCTCTAAGAAAACAAAGAAAACAATTTGAATTATAGAAATTAAAGAGGAATTCGGAGGGAAGTACAGATTTTGGAATTGCAAATGATAATTTCCCAGTTAGCTCTTCACTCCAATAACTTGACGTTCTATTTACCCACTTGCGTGAATCGCACATAACCTTTGTCGTTACAGCATCTCTCATTCATTGCACTGCCCAAAATCATATGAACATCTAATTCCCAAGGGAAGTTCCACTATTGGGCTAGCATTCCCAAGCGAAGTCACAATTGCACACTAACAAAAGTATTAATTCGCATCAAGCACGAACAACATTTCCAAAAGCTACAGTCCAAATCCATATCATGCTAGGAACTCCATCACACTAATCTATGTCTACAACGAAATGTTCAAACATCACAAGCATAAATATAGGCCATTTCATCAGTTTCCACGACATCTACTCACGAAAACAAGTTCCAAAATTTATACAAAGAACTTCAAGATAGAGTTGTACCTCAAGTACTCCTCTACAGTCTATTCTCACAATTGCCAACTTTACAATCAAATACTCTATCTAAGAGAGAAAGAAAGCAATCTCAATTGTAATTGAAAGCATGTTTAAAGACTTTCCCCACAGAACATAGTAGTCCTTAGCAAAGGAGAAAAAAAAAATCCTAACAATATTGACCCCTAAAATATAGAAGGTTCAAGAATCGATATAGAATGACACAAGACATCCTAAGTATCCTCATGATGTCAGCTTAGATCACCGTTATGCCCGGGATTCATAAAGATGACCAAGATGACACCTGAGACCACTAGTAGCTCCACCAGACTTAGTAAAAAACCTAGGCTCTGATACCAACTTTGTCACGACCCCCTCCGCGGGAGCACATGACCGGCACGGATATGGGTCTATCCCACGCCGTAAACCTACCCACAGTCAACCCATATCAAATAGCATAGCGTTGATGATATGATAATTTATAGTACACAAACATATATATGCTTGGCAACACATGAACATCCATATCATTCACCCATATACACTCGTCAATCAATCAATTTAATACATCATCAATTACAGCAAACAGTATCTCAGAATAACAGTTAGAAATACAACAACAATAAGTCTTCTCGCTTCAGCGAGTCATACAAAGTAATAATATACGACCCTGAATCCTATTACTAAGTGCTAGTGGAGCTGACAGTCTAGAATTCAACACAGTTCTTTTCAAAGAACAAAGTACCCACATGAATGATGATATGGGCTTCTGAATAGCTCCCTCCCAATGCAAAATTCAACACTAGACCTACACCTGAATCTGAAAAATATTAAATGAGGAGTGAGTCGAAACTCAGTGAGCGGCTAACCCATCCCAGTCGTGGTTTTGGGCACCACCATATAGGGAAAGGGCTCACCAACCAAAACAGTCGTCACCAATATTTAGTAATTTATAATAACATTCTTTTAACTAACATAATCTATCTTAGTGCAGTAGTTAAAACAAACATAGTAATAATAAGACAAGGAATAACTCAACTATGAAAAAAAAAACTAGTTAGCCTTGAAAGGAATTTTAAATACAAGAGCAATCATGTTGAGAAAGACTTAGGAAACTAAAGGATTTTAAGAGAATGTATTTGAAGAATTCACTTGGGAAGAAAATAAGGTTTGAATACATTTTATCAAATAGAATGACAAAAGTTTTATGTTTTGTTAAAACAAAGTTTGGTAGTAGAAAACGAATTATAAAATCTTCTTTTAAGACTCCTTTCAAGGACCAAGAGTTTAGTAGATAAATGAATTATAAAGTTCTAAGGATTTTATAAATGCATTCTCTAAAACCATTGAGCGAATAGGGTACTCATGAGAGATTTAAAAATTAGGTAAAAACATTGTCATGGTAGAAACATAGATCTTCTTGGGATTTTAGAAATGTAGCTTTGGAAAGTTGTTTTAACTGAAGGTAATCTAGTACAAAAAGATTGCTTACTTGATAATAACAATTGAAAGTAAAATTCACGGTTTGTTCAAAGGAAGCTTATACAAATCTATAAATGACTAGACGATGTTGACCTCAATAACATTTACTCGCAAGTTAGCTAACAACAACATAACAATTCAATTGATATTCTTCTAGCCACCAAAAGTAGCGAGAATGTTTAATATCGGTATTATCAATATTCAACATCACATGATCATAAATCACAAACTTCTCAACAAATAAAAATGTCAATACCACCAGTTCATAAAAATCATCCATCTATAAGAAGGTAAAGTCTCAACACAAACCAATTCAAGTCAATCATTGATTCATTAATCAAGTAATACTCCAATACTATCCAAAAGTCAGTCAATCAACCACATTTGAATCACAAGTAAGTTTTAACAATAGTAATCTAGTAAGGGGATGGTTTTATGAAATATCATTTGAAAGTGAAATATCCTTTGTTCAAAAGAAGTGAAGGTCTATGTAAATTTCTAGAAATTTGAAAAGAAAAAGTACTAAAAGTTTATCCCCGTAGTAGGTGCAACAAAATAGTAATAATCTAGTAAAATATTCCAGCCATACGGTGTCAACAATTCTGGTGTCCAACAACACACAATCATAGACTCACAATCAGTTTAAGTTTCAAGCAAGCCAATATAGTAAATATCAAATCATGGCTGGGCGTTACGTATCGCCGTCCCCAGCTTTCAAATTCCCATTTCCTTTCCCCTACCTGGGCGTTACGTATCGCCGTCCCCAGGGGGATTGCTCATTTTCATAACCATTTTCATATCTACTTCCTTTCCCACTTGGGCGTTACGTATCGCCGTCCCCAAGGGGTTTCTCACATCCATATCTACCTGGGCGTTACGTATCGTCGTCCCTAGGGGTTTCCCTTGTCCATCTCCACTCAAAGAAGCATACACAAACACAAACACANAAACATAGTAATAATAAGACAAGGAATAACTCAACTATGAAAAAAAATAAAACTAGTTAGCCTTAAAAGGAATTTTAAATTCAAGAGCAATCATGGATTTGAGAAAGACTTATGAAACTAAAGGATTTTAAGAGAATGTACTTGAAGAATTCACTTGGGAAGAAAATAAGGTTTGAATACATTTTATCAAATAAAATGACAAAAGTTTTATGTTTTGTTAAAACAAAGTTTGGTAGTAGAAAATGAATTATAAAATCTTCTTTTAAGACTCCTTTCAAGGACCAAGAGTTTAGTAGATAAATGAATTATAAAGTTCGAAGGATTTTATAAATGAATTCTCTAAAACCATTGAGCGAATAGGGTACTCATGAGGGATTTAAAAATTAGGTAAAAACATTGTCATGGTAGAAACATAGATCTTCTTGGGATTTTAGAAATGTAGCTTTGGAAAGTTGTTTTAACTGAAGGTAATCTAATACAAAAAGATTGCTTACTTGAAAATAACAATTGAAAGTAAAATTCACGGTTTGTTCAAAGGAAGCTTATACAAATCTATAAATGACTAGACGATGTTGACCTCAATAACATTTACTCGCAAGTTAGCTAACAACAACATAACAATTCAATTGATATTCTTCTAGCCACCCAAAGTAGCGAGAATGTTTAATGTCGGTATTATCAATATTCAACATCACATGATCATAAATCACAAACTTCTCAACAAATAAAAATGTCAATACCCCCAGTTCATAAAAATCATCCATCTATAAGAAGGTAAAGTCTCAACACAAACCAATTCAAGTCAATCATTGATTCATTAATCAAGTAATACTCCAATACTATCTAAAAGTCAGTCAATCAACCACATTTGAATCACAAGTAAGTTTTAACAATAGTAATCTAGTAAGGGGATGGTTTTATGAAATATCATTTGAAAGTGAAATATCCTTTGTTCAAAAGAAGTGAAGGTCTATGTAAATTTCTAGAAATTTGAAAAGAAAAAGTACTAAAAGTTTATCCCCGTAGTAGGTGCAACAAAATAGTAATAATCTAGTAAAATATTCCAGCCATACGGTGTCAACAATTCTGGTGTCCAACAACACACAATCATAGACTCACAATCAGTTTAAGTTTCAAGCAAGCCAATATAGTAAATATCAAATCATGGCTGGGCATTACGTATCGCCGTCCCCAGCTTTCAAATTCCCATTTTCTTTCCCCTACCTGGGCGTTACGTACCGCCGTCCCAAGGGGGATTGCTCATTTTCATAACCATTTCCATATCTACGTCCTTTCCCACTTGAGCGTTACGTATCACCGTCCCCAAGGGGTTTCTCACATCCATATCTACCTGAGCGTTACGTATCGCCGTCCCCAGGGGTTTCCCTTGTCCATCTCCACTCAAAGAAGCAAACACAAACACAAACACATTGTAACCACAAACATAATTCAATTCAGCCAAACCAAAACATACCACACCATAATTATGAATGAATTCTATAGTCAAACACAAACACAATCTAGTCCAGCCAAACCAAAACATGCCACACATTAGAGTAAGAAATAAATGTTATAATCCAACACAAACACATGCACAATCAAATTCAATCAACCCAAAGCATAGAACACACTTGATTAGGTAATATGGTCCATCGTCGGCACCACAACTAATATTTAAGCAAGAAAATGCATTCATATCCAGAGTTCAAATAAACCCATCGAATCAGTTCATTTTACAGGCTTTATGATCAAATACAGCAACACTTAGAATTTCTCCAGTTTAGACAATATGAACAAAAAGAAAAGTTTACATTCCACCCATTACCAATTAGCAAGAAAACCCTCAAGCGGGGCTGGAATAAGAAAGCCACTCACCTCGATCCAAAAGATAGATAACTACACCCTTTAGCTTTTCGTCCAACGATCAGTGTTCACGAATCTAGAGGAGATGAGAATAGATGGCCGATGACGGAGGCTGTTTGCCGGTGTACGGTGGTGCTGGAACGTTGCTGACGCTGTATGAGGCGGTGGAGGGTGGCTGGACAACAGGCGGTGGTGTGGGCGGCAAGAGAGAGAACAAGACGAGAATGGGAGAAAAAATGAAGGAGTCGTGTATGCTAGTGGGATTGTGGTATCTGATTTGTGGTATCTAGAGTGAAAAAAGTTTTCTAGATAGTGGTATCTGATTTGGGGTTAGGAATATGATCAGGAATATTCCCTAAAAGTCTGAATCTTTTCAGTTTACTCCCTAAAATCGCGTATTTTTCCAGAAAGAATTTTCGAACAAAATTTATATCGTTAGATTCTTTACGGAGAGTAGATTTCAAATATGTAATTTATTTTTGAAAACTCTATCTCTAACACGTCCCGTTTCCTACTCGAATGTGATTTATTGTAGTACCAAAATAAAAGTCAGATAAAATTTTAAACTCCGTTTGCTCCCAAATTTTTACCACAAGCCAAACAAAACACAAAGGTCCTAAATATGACAATTAAAATCCCAAATTACTAGGTTTGCTAATTCCTAAAGAAAATTATAAACTAAAACTTCTAATACTGGGCCGAAACTAGCTCAAAATCTATTTTGAATTCTAAAAACCTTTAATTCTATTTCTAAAGCTCTAAAACTAAAGTCTAAAATTCTAGGATCTTACATATGTTATCATGTAATATACCTTGCTCATATATATATATATATTAACTTTACTGATTAATTGCCTTTTATTTTCCTTCAATTGCCATAAATTCACTCCAAAGAACACCTCATTACACATCATTTAACCATATTCATCTGCCTTCGTTAGCATTATATCACCATCCTCATTTCAACGTCTTTTATATTGTAAAATAAATTTAATATTTTATAATAATATCCAACAAAATCCAGACACTATTATGGATTGTAAGTTTGAGGAAAAGTTAGCTAGGTGAATCACTTGAAATTATAGGGAACCTACTTTAATAACTATAGTAAATTTCTTATGTAAAATCACAATTATAATTATAATTTGTTTTATTTTCAATTTAATTATCTTCATTAATTTGATTGGGTTTATTCAACTGGAATAATCGTTTATTTACTAGACTGTTCTCATTCTAGTTCCTTAGTTATTATACTATTTCTAGTGGTGTACACTTCCAAGAGATTTTATAAATTTAAATCTAAAAATTTTTATATAAAAAAAATATCCCAATTTTTAAAACTCATGAAAATTTTTGTTGTTCACCAAACTGATCTTCTAATCGATGTTGCCTTCTTTCATTCAAAGCAACTGTAACCATTTCTTTAGGTAAAGTTTGTTGGTGAAAGATTTAGGGTGCGTTTGGATGGCCCGTAGGGTAAAGGAGGGGTTATTTTGTAAAGGAGATTTAAAGAACTTATGTTATAAAGGAGTTTTTTAGTAAATCGTGTTTGGGAAAATGAGAGATAAAGGAGAAATTATGATGTGAAATTATTTTAAAGGGTGTGTAATGATTGTGGCGGGTTGAAATAATTGTATTGGTATTTTAAACTTGTATAGGGGTATAAAACTAAAAATAGTAAAGATAAAGGAGGATAATGTAATGTTATTTTGGTGTTTGTTTTTTACTTTAGTAAAATGAGAAAACTAGCAACCCGGTCCCTGAATTTTGCATTCGCGGGCAGATAGTTCCTGAATTTTGGAAATTACACAAACCGGTCTCTGAATTTTACAAATGTTGTACTAATAGGTCCCTCCGTCAAAGTGGGGTTACAAAAAAGCTGAGTTGGCGATAACGGACGCTGACATGGCTTGTTATGTGCTGACGTGGCCGTTAACTGCCACGTCAGCACCCATTATACCCAGAAAAAAATGCCGCGTCTGTAATATTTAGCCACATCAACTTTTCAAAGAGAAAAAAAAAAGATGAGTTGAGTAAATAGGGCCCTGACCCATTCTTATCCCATTATTCTCAATTCCCCCTCTTTTTCATTATCTTCATTCATTTTAGTCTCAAATCCTCAAAATAAAATTGTAAAGCGTCCCAAAACACTTCCAAACATTCCAATTTAGTCCTTAATCCATGAATCTTTCACGGACTAAATTGATACACAAGGACTAAATTGAAATAAAAATATAAAAAAACCCTAAGCCCTACCTAAACCCTAAATCCAAATCACTTAACACTAAACCCTAAAACCCTAAAACCCTAAACCCTAACCCCTAAAAGAAAGAAGCCAAAAAACCATACCCATCTCCGACCCTAAATTTTTCAAGGACTAAATAGTATTAAAAGGCAAACCTATTTAGACAATTTGAAGACCTATTTGTATAATTATGTAAAACAGTGAAGATGATGAACAAATTGAAGAAGATGAACAGCGAAAGATGAGGGTCTCAAGCAATCTCTTTGATCTGTAATTGATAATAACGAATACGTTGAGGGTCTCAAGCAATTTCATCTCTTCAATCTTTCGTTTTACAATTTCATCAACCAACTTGTTGAGATTTAAGAAATGAGATTTAATTTAATTATCTTCATTAATTTAGGGTTTTTAATATTTTTTATTTCAATTTAGTCCTTAAAAGATTCTTGTATTAAGGACTAAATGGGAATGTTTGGAAGAGTTTTGGGACATTTTACAATATTTTTTTGAGAATTTGGGACTAAAATGAATGAAGATGATGAAAAGCAGGGGAAGTTGAGAATAATGGGATAAGAATGGGTCAGGGACCTATTTGCTCAACTCAGTTGTTTTATTGTATATGCTGATGTGGTGTAAAATTACACACGTGGCACTTTTTTTTGTTTTGGGTTATAACGGGTGCTGACGTGGCTGTTAACGGCCACGTCAGCACATAACGGGCTATGTCAGCGTCCGTTACCGCCAACTCAACTTTTTTGTAACCCCACTTTGACGGAGGGACCTATTAGTATAACGTTTGTAAAATTCAGAGACCAGGTTACTAGTTTTCTCTTATTAAAATGGTATGATAAAGGATTGTCTCGAAATTTGTGTTAAAGAATAATTTATAAACGGAGGTTGGAGTAGCTGTATGAAAGAAGGTTGGAGGTGTGAGGGAGGGGGCAAAATGTAATTTTCAGATATTGAATTGTAAATTTTTGGGGACTAGATTCTATATTTTTCCTCTTTGTTGTCTTTTAATTTTATTTTTACATTTTTATACTACAAAAAATATTACCCATATATATACTGGAGGAGGGACCAAAAGGTATATTTTATGGGGTATAAATTATGCATTTTTCTGAATTTTGTTCTTAAGTTGTTGCGCTACCAAAAATATTACCCATAGATATACTAGAGGAGGGACCAAAAGGTATATTTTTTAGGGTATGTACTATGTATTTTTCGGAATTTTGTTCTTTAGTTATTGCAATACAAAATATTTTACCCATATATATATATATATTAGATGAAGGATCAACGTGTATATTTTTTTGGTATAAATTATATATTTTTTCTCACTACAAAAAAAATCATCCATATCATGTAATGTACCTTGCTCATCTTTATATATATATATGTATATTAACTTTAGTGATTAATTGCCTTTTATTTTCCTTCAATTGCCATAAATTCACTCCAAAGAACACCTTATTACACATCATTTAATCATATTCATCTTCCTTCGTTAGCATTATATCACCATCCTCATTTCAATGTCTCTTGTATTGTAAAAAATTAATTTAATATTTTATAATAATATCCAACAAAATCGAGACAATATTATCAATAGTAAGTTTGAGGAAATGTTAGCTAGGTGAATCACTCGAAATTATAGGGTACCTACTTTAATAACTATAGTAAATTTCTTATGTAAAATCACAATTATAGTTATAATTTGTTTTATTTTCAATTTAATTATCTTCATTAATTTTTTTGGGTTTATTCAACTGGAATAATCGTTTATTTACTAGACTGTTCTCATTCTAGTTCTTTAGTTATTATACTATTTCTATTGGTATACACTTCCAAGAGATTTTATAAACTTAAATCTAAAAATTTTTATATAAAAAAAATATCACAATTTTTAAAAATCATGAAAATTTTTGTTGTTCACCAAACTGATCTTCTAATCGATGTTGCCTTCTTTCATTCAAAGCAACTGTAACCATGTCTTTAGGTAAAGTTTGTTGGTGAAAGATTTAGGGTGCGTTTGGATGGCCCGTAGGGTAAAGGAGGGGTTATTTTGAAAAGGAGAGATAAAGGAGTTGTGTTATAAAGGAATTTTTTAGTAAATCGTGTTTGGGAAAATGAGAGATAAAGGAGAAATTATGATGTGAAATTATCTTAAAGCGTGTGTAATATTTGTGGCGGGTTGAAATATTTGTATTGGTATTTTAAAGATGTATAGGGGTAAAAAACTAAAAATGGTAAAGATAAAGGAGGATAATGGAATGTTATTTTGGTGTTTGTTTTCTACTTTAGTAAAATGAGAAAACTAGCAACCTGGTACCTGAATTTTGCATTCGCGGGCAGGTAGTTCCTGAATTTTGGAAATTACACAATCCGGTCTCTGAATTTTACAAACGTTGTACTAATAGGTGTTGGAGATTGTGCCCTAGGGCCAATCATTTTATAGATATGTTGTGAACATATCAATTAATTTATGGAGATAAATTAATGGTTATCATATTATTAGTATGTTTACTATGATAACAGTCCGTGATTAATTATGAGATAATTAATCTAAACTGTCCCTGGTCGCTCATTCAAGTGGGAGCTTGAAATGAAGTAAGACCAGCATGACCTCGGTGCATAGGGATGCACGCACTAGATGCTGGAACGAGAGTCATGGTACAATTACGTAAGGGGTTACGAGTTGCTGGACTGACCTGGAGAGTCCTGCATGGGTTTAGTCATCAGCTTGCCTCTCTTGTACGCTTGTCACGACGCCTTAGACCTGAGGTCATCATTATTCCGGCGTTGCAGTTGTCAGACTTTGGCTTAGTCTAACGTTGCCCGTAGCAGGGTAGTCATAAGGGCTAAGTACGGGTTTGGTTGATTGCCGTGCTGAGGAATGTGGACTGACCAAAATTGGGATTTTGTTCCCCATTAAATTGGGAGATATCTTACTGGCGCCCTCGATGAGTCTGTCCAGGAAATGCATGGCCATGCTAGATATTGGGACTTACTCAAGGAGATCGAGAAAGTAAAGGTTTGGATCATGGATGACTTTCCTGTGCCTGATCCATAACCAAGATATCGCAGAACAATAGGGTCGGTGCCAAGGAGGTACGAAGGTTAAAATCGGTTTTGGTAACAAACGATCACTCACGTGTTTTGGGTAGTCGCGATGGCTTGCTAGAGTCCGCTCACGACTTGTAGGACATAGGGATGACCTACTGCCAACTTCACGTGGGGCCTGCTGGGTCACACACGAGCAGGATTAGAACACACCTTATAAGGGACACGAATTAGGGTAATTCGTGGGTCACTCCGTGGCCTAATTTAAGACACAGAGGAAATGTCTGGGACATTATGTCTTGTCTTAAATTTTCTACAGTTTAAATAATTGTTAAATGATTAATAGAGATTAATTATTTACAATTTAAATATAGGAATAATAAATTAAATGATTCCTAAAAGTTAGGAGATTATTGATTTATAAAAATTCACTAATATTATTATTGAGGGTGGCGCCTCTTTTTTTGGTGATTTAATTAATAAAAATGTTTTATTAATTTAAGTCATGAGTTTGAATTTGAATTTGAAATTCAAGATTTGAATTAAGATATTGGGGTAATATTTTAATTCAATAAAGAATTTAAATTCAGAATTCAAAATTTGAATTAAAGATATTATGGTAATATTTTAATTCAAAAACATTGGGATAAAATAAGTTGGTTATGACTTCCTAATTTTAGGAGTTATTTTTGATTTATAAAATTCCCTTAAAATTGAAGGTGTTAGGCGCCTATCTCAAGGTGGGTCCCATTGGAAGATTTGATCTTCCATTTGATTCTCTGAGATAGCAATTTGAATTTGAATTAAAATATTATGGTAATATTTTAATTAGATATTCAAGTCTTAAAGATATGATATTATTGTAATATCATGATTTTATATTTATAAAATTACCATAATTTTGGTAATTATATAGATCCAAAGTCGCCTAGCTCAAAAGTAAGTCATGCACTTTTGTGAAAAACCCTAGCTCTTGTGAGAAGTCGAAATTCATCCTTGTAGAGAGAGAAATTTCGCCACCCACCTTCCTAGAGAGAGAAGTCGATTTTCTTCTAAGGGGTTAGGAGAGAAATCGAAGTTGTGGGTTTCTAGGGTTCTTGAGAGAAGAAGAACAAAAGGGGTTTTGTTGCTGTCTTCTGCTCTATTGCGCCACCTAGCCTGGATTCAGAGAAGGAGTTCCTGAGTTCAAAAGCTGTAGATTCAATCCTGAGTTTCTTTAGAGAAAGAAGCAAGGAGGCTAGCACCTCGTGTTTGGGAAACTGTTCGTGTGGATTACCGGTGGAGGAAGGACGTGCAAACGGACTTCTAGACTCGCCAAGTTCAACCATCCGATTGAAAGCATGAGGTATAACACTTTTTCATATCTGGTTTTAAATTCAACTAGCGGATCTCAGGGTGGGATTTTCCTGGGGAGCGCAAGTTTTTTTGTTATAGGTTTTGCTTCCGCTGCGTGTTTTCCCGGGATTTCCCACAGTGGTATCAGAGCCACGCTAGTCCTGGATTTAAAATCATATTTTGTGTACATGTGATGTATGCTTGGCGTGTTTTACCTGTTTCAATCACGTTTTGGTTTTACGAAAAATCCACCGAATATTTTTCTCAAAATTGAATCTACAAGAAAAGNGTGGTATCAGAGCCACGCTAATCCTGGATTTAAAATCATTTTGTGTACATGTGATGTATGCTTGGCGTGTTTTTACCTTTTTCAATCACGTTTTTGGTTTTACAAAAATCCACAGAATGTTTTGTTAAAATCAAATCTACAAGAAAAGGTGCAAATTTATGTATGTGATACATAGAGAAATCAATATGATTGATTTGAAAAATTTCTTGCAAATTTAGGCCAAAGTCGAAATTCCCATATAATTATGGTTAAAAGTGTTTTAATCATAATATTATGTGGGTGACTGAAATTTTAATAAAATTATGAATTTTAAAATTTTTGGGTCAATAACTAAAATTTTGGAATATGATTCCTGAATTTTATAATTATTGATAATGGGCCTAATTTCAAGAAAAAGGCATGTTAAAATTGCACAACC